>JAXQKN010000161.1:0-52220 GCA_037042525.1 Aspergillus sp. P7301S-1 | reverse complement strand
AAGACCTATAGCTTCTTCGACGAGGGGAAACAACAACAACAACAGTCATTTTACAAAGTTACACACAACTTGATTTCTTGATCAAAAAAAATTTATACAAAGCTCTTTTTTTCTTTTCTGTTTTCAGGTTGGGGAGAATTTTGCGGGTTGGTGATTATGGCCTGCAGATGCAGGAAAATATATCCTGATCAGCCGGCCCGGCCGCAAATGCCAATTGCCAGCGTGGAAGGACCTTCCCAGAAAAAGGTGACCAAGAGAGAATTGGCAAAAGGGAAAGACCACTGGCATTAGCGGTAGCCTTGCGAGCTGCAAATTTGCAACACCGCGTGCCGGAGGTGGTTGAAAGATTCAAACTCAAGATGGCCAATGGCCCGGGCCACCTCGGGTCGGAGCGCCTTGCGGTAGAGATCTTGCAAAAGATCGTCGGCCATAGGCTCCTCCAGCAGTCCCAGCAGCTCGTCAATCTCAGCATTGAGGGCCCGGATCGAGTCGCCGCCGCTCGGACGCCCCCGCGAGCTCCGCTGCCGCAGCGTGTATAGTTTTTTGTATGCGTCGATAGAAATGAATTTGCGCGCAAGGCGAATAGACTCAGACTGGAGATCAGCCAGACTGGTGTAGTAGGGTAGGCCCTGCTCGAGCGCCATGCGAAGGTCCGAGGAATTCAGCGATTGAATGTAAAGACGCTGAAGATCCGGTTGGAGTTGGGGGATGGAAAGTATAGGCCGCGCTATCGAGTTGAAGTATTCCTGATGGTAGGGGAGCATGACATTTGGCGCTTGGTGCAGCTGTGAGAGTTGGTAGAGAATGGCGTTGGCGCCGTTGTCGCTGTGAATCATGGTGTGGATGGGAATATGAGAGATGCTAAAATGAGGTTGTGGGTCACCTGCGGAGTCCAGAAATGGGGTCAAAATCAGAGATAGTGACAGCGGTGCAAAAAAAACAGCTTATTCGTGAGAGGCAAATAGACGAAAGGCTTGAAGACTGGGGGTCATCTATAAAGGCTGGGCCAGATGAGGATCGCAAAGGGTTGGCGGATGCTAGTGGTGATGCTGGAAAGATTTTTGTTGAGGTCTCGTGGTAGTCTGGCGATTTTCCTGTGCGTGTGATGGGCAGCCGCGTAGTACCTAGGTTACTGTAAGAAAAAAAGAGGAAGAAAAAAAAGACTATGAAAAAGACGGGCGTTGATGATGTCCTTAAGGGCTCTCGGGGAAGAGAGAAAGGAAAGAAGGAAGAAGAAAAAGAAGAAAACGGAGGATATAAAAAAAAAAAATTAAAAAAAAAAAAAAAAATCAAAAAAAAATCAAAAAAATTGAATCAATTTATCACAGAAAAAAAATGCTTATATTTTCTTCTTGGTGATTTTCTTTTTCTTGGTTTTTATTTTTCACTTCACGGCCTGATAATAATGAAAATATTTTTTATTTTGCTTACACTGCTACGGTACTACTAGACTCATAATCTGGAGATGCTGCTGCACAGAATATATTTCCTACTGAGCATGGCGTCGTAGATACATACTAGCGTAGGCCCTGGGTCCTCGAGAACTGGCTCGAATGTTGAAAGATCGAAGCGATTAATTTTATTTTTTTCATTTTTTATTATTTATTTTTTCATTTACTTTATGGTTGTTGGTTTTTATTTTTTTTTTTTTTTTTTTTTGGGCAAAAAGGTAATCCACAAACTATCACCAAATGATATTTTTTTTTACAAAGGTAGTTAAGACCCTTTGCTAAAAATGCCAGGAACTTTGCCAGTTGCCTTTCATCGCCGACCAGACCCACCACCCCATGAATATGCCTCGACGGCCTACATATTCGGACCCTTCTTCTCACTGCCTCCATCGCATCCATAGTTTATAGGGAAGGCCAAAGAATAACGCCTTGTGAAACCTTTAATTTCCTTCTGTAGTATTTACAACCTGCATTATGGGATCGCGAAAATAAAGCCAAACCGGGGCTATGTCCGGCGGTTCCCGGAAAAACGCTACAGTTTCACTGAGAAGCCACGAATCACCCCATCAGGAATGGTTCGGCCTTTGCAAGATCCAGTCCGTGGTCTTTTCGCAGCTGTTATTAGAGAACCAACCCACCCAATAGAGATATCCCCAGAATCCCTGGATATCTTCACATGAGTTTTTTTGTTTGTTTGTTTGCAGCGGTGGGTATCTTTTTGTTGTTACCAAGTAGCATGTTTGTGATTCAATCTTACCATTAGCTTCCCCGCGGTTGTGTTTGATCTTCCGACGTTGTTTCCGTTCCCATCACTATCAACGCCAACAGACAAAATAAGCATTAAACGTTATCATCAAGATACGTCCTGCTGTGTTTCAGGTCTGGTGCTGAAGTGGAAAATATGTCTGTTGACCACATTTTATTGCAACAAAATGCCAGACATCCTACTCACCAGGTCTGTTGTGACTTGTAAACAACGATATTGTTGACTCAGTGAGCTTGTTATCTACTTGATGTTGTCTTTTGGTTTTTCTCCCATGATATTCTGCAACCAAATACAAAACAAGTTAGCGCGACATTTGGTACTCAAAAAAGAAATCCTTTTTTTTTTATTTTTTTTTCAGCTTAAATCCATAAAAAAAAAATATATATATTTACAAATTTAAAATTTTTAAAAAATTTAAATAAATCTTCTTTTTTAGATCTTCAATTCATGACTTGCAATCTTATGGATCGTCATTTTAGCGCACTCCTTTTGGTCGTAGTTGCCCTGAATTATAAACAGCATTCTGAATTGAGTTTCCACGAGATCTACCTCAACAGTTTAGTGCAAATTTGCAAAAGTTCTGGAATTTACTGATCTTTATCAGCAACAGTAGCAAAAAATACACTTGAAAGCAATTGATCACAGCGTATACCTCTAGTGCCTGAAAATTTCCAAAGCAAAGGTAGTATCGCAGCAGTAATAGCAAAAATCGCTGTTACCTCAAACAAGCAAATGATGATACAT
This sequence comes from Aspergillus sp. P7301S-1, assembly GCA_037042525.1. Lineage (NCBI taxonomy): Eukaryota > Fungi > Ascomycota > Eurotiomycetes > Eurotiales > Aspergillaceae > Aspergillus > Aspergillus sp. P7301S-1. Next base: position 49,259 of record JAXQKN010000161.1, on the reverse strand, counting down.
AAAGTAGCCATGACTAGATTTACGGCAGATTTGTGCTTTTGGTGCATATTTCAGCTCAAAGAGATCTGAAATTTTAAATCCTTTGCATACGGTATAACTGGTATATATTTTATGGGGATGCCCCAAAACAACCACTAAAAACAAAACAAGAAAAAAAAAAAAAAAAAAAAAAAACCAAGTTTTCTTTTTTTTTTTTTGGGTTGAAACAACCCACAAATCCACCAAGATCACCAAGTTATTTAACCATGCTTCACCATGACAAGACATACTCTTTAATAGCACATTTGGCAAATCACGAATGTCGGGGGTAAAAAAAAAAAAAAAGGACGTGGGCTGTGATATAGGCTCGGATCTTACAATGTGCGCTCGCGTGCGTGAGCCCATGTACAGACGTTGCTACACTCTTGGCTCGATACGGATCGGAGCTACCCTAGTAGTTTCAAGTTACATGTACATGTGGTGAAGCATATATGGTCACCATCATAGATAGTCAGTTTATGGTCCTTACATGAAGTAGATGCAAACAAAATTATAAAACAAAATGGCATGGAAGACATTCAGACCACTAATCTCTATGAGACTACCACCACCGTAGGCATGAGTTTTAATAGTCTTCGCATTAATAAATTCGTCTCATCCACTAACCTCCCAGTAGGATGATGCCTACTGATGCACGTTCGTGGGTTCTTTTTAATTTCTGGCAAGATTTTACTGTCGCATACTTTGAGATACAATATGCAGGCATATAAGACTTGGCCTGGTGAGGGAACTTGCATCCTCAAACTGTTGACCAGGGTTTATATGACCATTGTTGCTATTATTGCGTGGATCAGTTATGCCCAATGCCGGCCCATGCCATATTATGCTCATCTGTTGGTTACTGGTTCTCACGGCGGCCATTATTGATCGCAACTACCGACTGGCTTTGCTTGGCTATTCCAGCCAGCCGATAATAAAAAAAAAAAAGTTGCGGCTATCACTGGTGGCTGACATTGTAAATAGACGCCTACATGTTAAACCAGAGTGCGTTGGTCTCTGATCTAACTAGGCGGTAAACAGCACTAGTCTCGTCAAGCATATCATTTAGATGGTGGGTTTGAGGCTCATGTCTCTTGTTCTAATCGGATATTATGTGCAAGTCCTCCCTGGGATTTGCATGTGTAACTGAGTTTTCAAGTTTTCTTATTTAAAATGAACTGAACAAAACCACTGACAATAAGCAACCAAGTAAATAACGACACTAATTGGAAATTGGAATAAAAGACCATTGCTGACCTTGCTTTTATAACTTGTCCAGGACAACCCTGGATCCCACTTTCTTACCGAGAAAACTTTAAATAGAAACGGGACAAATAGACTACGCGAGTAAAAGAAATGTATAAAGTAATGATTGGTACGTAGATTATCTAGCTATCTATGATTAATGCGTATATTTTCAAAGCCACGTGTAGGCTAATGTTGTATTTAGAAGTAGCAGTATCAGTGCCCTTTTTTTTCCTTCTTACTAGGACGCTAATGGTGTTAGCCGACATAGTACTATAGCAGATATATGCCCTGTAGTACCGTAGTGGAGTCCCGGCCCGCAGAAATGCGTTTGCTTCCATGTGCATGTTATGTAGAGGCGCAAAGAGAGTAACTTGTAGCGGACAGTTCGATAACGTACGCACCATTTTTTTTTTTTTTTTTTTTTTTTTTGAAAACAAGAAAACTACTATTACTGAAAACCCTTTTGTTAATAATGAATAAATCTGAATTCAAAGTTCCAAGTTCAATGAATTTGACATGTATGAAAATAAGCTAGCTCTAGGTTCTTTCAACAAGAACAACAGCGCCGTAGAGACAGCAACAAGAGTTATCCATTTTGAAATACAGTAAAAGAAAAATACATATTGGCTTTATTTTGCTAGCAACTACCGTAACGGAAAAAGATTTAAGCGAGCTGTCATGTTGGGCAATGATAGCCAATCTCTTTACGCATGGCATCTAGCTTAATCGTTGTTCTGCACCTAGGTTGACTCATGTGAAATTCAACTCGGGCTGGGCTACGGCCAGATGCCGACCCCCGGGGCCAATATTCTTCTTGGTAGCTGACAGATGCCATTTTTGCTACGCGTCTGGTCAATCCCCATAAAGTTGTATTTACTGGTAGTTATTATAATTCTCTAAAAATGATCACTACTCAGGAAGCCAAGAATCAGTACTTGTTCCCCGCAAGCGGGAGTTGCCGGCATTGAACTGGATGAACCTACAGTAGTAAACTACAGAAATGGAACTTTGCACAAACAAAAAAGCGTTTGTTCTTTTAAAAAAATATTTTTTTTTCTCATACTTACTGAGTATCATAACAGATAGAAACATGTTTGCTTTGTTACATTATTTTTTTTCCAGTGACTAGTTAGAGTCCTGGCTATTGCAACAGAAGATTTTTGTTTTGAGCCACAGATGACGTACATGGACACAAACCTCGTTTAAGAATCTATCAAGACATTTTAGTTATATTGGGAGTAGTAGTAGGTATATGTCACGACGATCCTAGCCGACGCGTAAACGCTAAACCCAAAACTAAGGCATAACCCCACAGCATACACCGTACACCCATATACTAAATAAGAAATAATCCTCAAATAACAAGACTTCTTGTCGTAAGACAATACTAATAAATACGATGCATATTACTGTAGGGTAGGACCTTCGGTGAGTGGCGTGATGACGGCCAGACTCTTGTACCAACGAGTAATGGGATCTACACCCACATTCAAAGGAAATAGCTAAACCTCTCAGGTTCCCCACAATCTACCAGGGGAAGGGATGGACTCCTCACAGGATTCAAAGCTGAGCACAATCCCCCTCCTACAAACCACTGAATTCCTTCACCAATCATTCTGCCTCTTTACGTAGCGATCGTACACAAGCTCCTTGCGTCATACTGCGATATCACCGCCAAGGCTGGCGACTTGCTTTGGGTGCACTAAGCATTCCATTTCACATTTAGTAAGTATCGCAGTTGTCAAAGGTCAAACGAGAAATAACTAACACAGACACTAATGGGAGTTTACTTAGAGTTTTCCAACCGTTAGGCTAGATCCATCCAGTAGTCATAATCATTTAGAGTACGCCAACATAGCACTCTACCACTAGCTTCACCCTGCCTATTTCCCAGTAAATTGCTATTCCCATTACTCATACTACTCCTACTGCTACTCCTACGTCTAATTACTACCCAAAGCTGTTGTCAATAAACGCCGTTACCTACAAACCCCACATTCTAATTTCTTTTGTAACACATCTTCCTGCAGCCCATTCTGCTGTAGCGCCACTAGCACTTAAGACATAGTAAAATAGGCTTGGTTTTCCGATTTATCTCTCGTCTCAGAGCATTATGCATGTACATAACTCACCATAGCTGTATACTTTATAATCTGCCATGAAAACTTGCTGTAGGGCTCTCGAGACTTTATGTACACGTGTTGATACAAAAACATGTAAAACAAGTTAATTTTTTTCTTTCATTTATTCTATGCTGTATCATCATCATCATTAACATTGTTGTTATTATAGCCACAATTAATCTTAAATGCTATTATAATCATCATTTTTATAGTTGTTTTTATCGCCATTATTAAAGTTTTTTGTGCATACGGTGACACACTTGGACCTTACCCGCGTGTACCCACACTAAGATGCTCTGGGATAGCCGCGCTGGTCGAGGAACATTAGTTCTATTCCGATTTCGCCCAAACAAAAAAAAAAGAACCAGCTAATATTAATAGTTGCGTTTATCGTGCTTGACATATAATTATAGATTTTTTAAGGGGGGGTTCTAGTGATAATTATTGCTTTTGTCCTGGAACTTTTTTTAGCGGGGGTAATGCATTGGCTAATTTTATGGTAATACGAGCCAACCTCGGAACCTTTTAATACCGACAAGTTTGCAGCAAAGGGTTATCGACATTCAAGCCACAACAAAATTACATTTATTATCATTTGTGCCCTACAGTTTTGACGTCTACCTCTGGGTAAAATGGCCAGACAGTATATGGCATCTGTGGCCATCTCCTACAAACCTGCTGTACTCTACCATTGAAAGGTACAAATTGCATCTTGATGCCTATATATTATTTAACATGCAAGCAAATAAACAAGTGAAAGCAAGCTTGAAGCCCTGACCTTAAACTTATTTTATTCTTTATACAGCAGATTTTCTAAGACATTCTTGTTGCCCTGTGCCGGAAAAAAGCATTCTTCCTGACCACCTTTTAATACGAGGCCTGATACTAGTATCATCTGAACCAAAGATGTATTATGCAATGCTGTGTCTTGAGAGGTATCAAATGAGCAGTTTTCTTTTTCTACTTTAAAAAAGTAATATATACTTATATATTTTACGAATGAAAATAATACTTTAAAAAATGGGCAATATCCAAGGGAAGTTTTAGCCTTAAACATACCTTTTCAGAAACCAATTACCAGATTTATAGCATCCGAAGTCCGGCATAACCTAATCTAGAACCTGCAAGTATAAGCTGGATGGCCAAAACCTGACCACACTCCTCAAAGCTTGTAATGTAACAATTTTATTTTTTTTTTCTCTAAAAAAAAAAATATTATATGTATATATATATAATTACAGTTTGTATGGCTTTTGTAGCCATCTTTTATGTGTTGCTTAGGGACACTTTGTGTCCAATTCACTTGATTCTGGACTGTTAAAAAAAAAAAGGCATACCAGTTCCGAGCTACCGGCGTGCGGCTTGAATTCACACAAGAATTATTTTGGGCCATGACCCCTCTTCTTTCTCCTTTTGCAAGACAACATATGAAGACTAATGCTACTGTCGTAATTGATAGATAAACAGGTTGCCATCGTGATAATTTTCATCTATTTTATTTTTTATCTTTAATTGTTGAATGCAGTAACTTGCTGCCATGGGCTGTACTTAATCGTTGGATTAAACTCATTCATCTCCTGGCTCTTTAATGCAATTAAGACAAGTTTAAATTATTCATGTAGGCTAAAGCTGTATAGCTAGTTGCTAATTACCGAGGAACATACATGAAACAGGCTAATATGCTATTATTATTTTTCGTTTTTTGTTTTATCAAATTCGTTATGCATGTACTCGGCAAATCCTTCAAAAAAACTGGAGGGTGATCTGTCTTGTTCTAATCGCCTCTCCAAGGGGGTTCAAACACTTCTCCGCTTGCATACCACATCTCTTGCAATAATAGATTACAACACCGGCTTTGTCAGTACTACTAATAGTTTCATGTTTTTTTATCTTGATATTATTATTGCTTTTTTTTTTTTTTCCCTACATGTTCACAATGATATATATATCGATACTGATTTTTAAAAAACCTCAAGGTGCCAAAAACGGATCGACTTGTACTTGTAGCAGGTGTGTAAAAAGGGGGCACTAGTGCGTACTAGTAAGAGCTACAAGCAATTTGTGTAAATTCTCATATTTATGAGTTGTAATATGACCTCGTTTATGAGTTACAATTAGCTTGACTAGCAGTTGTTGGATTTTGAAATGTTATACTAGAGTAGTATCTGTTCATTTCATTCAGCAGACACTATTGGTTACATTGAGATTACAATAAATAAAAATATATGGTCTTATAATATGAGAGAGTCAGGTTAAAGGATATTTTATTTGAGACACTAATCAGGTATGGCCAAAGTGCTTAACTCTTTCGATGGTCTCACGTATAAGTTACAATTTTTTGTTTTGATTCATGGACGATGGTAAATGTACGGGTGTCACGAGCTGTTAGTGGCTTGGTTCTACAATTAGTTAAAAAAAATTTTTTGAATTGAATTTACAGTTAAAACCACATTGCTCACTGGTAGTCATATTTTCTGCTGTTCGTGAATCACAATTTAATGAAGTCGAAAGAAAGACTTTCACAAGAGTCAGGCATAATCTAAGTGACAGGGTTTAACATATGTGTTAAGCTTTCCTAGTATCTGGTTCTAGGATGTTCCCACATGTGAGTTAACATTACTTCCCACAAAAGGAACCATGTTCAAATCTCCCATCTTTCTCCAGGTTTAATCCTTCATTTTCAAAGCCATGAAATTCCATTTCTGTCTCATTATTAACTCAAACAAACATGATTTTAGATATATGTACAAAATAAAAACAGAAAAAAACGTATGGATACCATCCCCCTATGAGCTTGATCCTAAGCCGAGAAGCTCACCATTTCTACTTTCTTTGGGCCCCAAGCCCGTCCGGAAAATAAACTCAACCCGCGATGTCTAGAGCATTCTTTATTCGACAGCCTTCGCCGGAACCTCGACTTTCCGCTCTTCCACTGTGGGGCCAACGTGAGGCGCCGGCCAGGTGGGATGCAGGATACCGGCCTTTCTGAATAACCGGGCAACAGTGTCGGTTGGCTGCGCACCAACACCGATCCAGTACTTGGAGCGGTTGAAATCAAGTCGAATGTCCTTGATGGGCTTTTGACCCGCGGCCTTCTGCTCGGGCGTCAGAGGCTCGGGGATCGGGTTGTAGGTGCCGATGACCTCGATTGGCAGATTGTTCCGGCCAGTTCTGGAAGAAGAAAAGGTTAGCAAAAGGGAAAATGATGAATCGTATGTGTGATCTTACCTAGCACGGGCAACAACAATGTTGTAGACAGGAGCAAACTTGCGGCCAAAACGGGCCAATCTAATTCTGACAGATCCCTTCATTGTGATGTGGTAGTCGTAATGGTATCTAGGTGATGATGTGGGGGCTGTATGCTATTGGGTGGTGGTTTAAAAAAAAAAAAATTCGCGTTGGTTAGAGAAAGGAAAGAATCGAGAGAAAAAAGTTTCATGGGTTAGGGCTGAGCTTAAATTGTCGAGGGTTCGAGTCATGTAAAGTGCATTATTTTGATAAAATTAACTTTAAAAAGTCCCAAACAAACAGAAGCGCCAAACGGTTGTTCAAGGGAAAACAAACCAGAGAGGCTCTGGCGATAACACCAACAACAACAACAACAAAAAAAAAAAAGCATTTATGGCTCATGATCTTCATTCATTTCGTGACTTATTTTTCAAACCTTGATAAGAAGACGTGCGAACATGCCATTTCCATGATGTTTGCTTAAACAAGCTGGCTGGGTTATCTTGGTATCAAGGTCTCCTGGTCATTCTGGTGTTTGTTTATTTTTTTTGCCAGCTGTCGAAAGATAACTGAAATGTGTCTATTTTTAATATGTAACCTTAAGATCTACGCCATTTTACTATAACGATTTAAATATGGTCCTTGGTTATGTCTCCTGTTCCAACAATTTGTATTTTTTTCGTCTAACCTTAGATAAGCCGCTCAAGGCCCAGCCGCTATCACGAGTAAAGGAAGGCTATCTTGGGACCTCATGAGTAAGTCAATGTTAATAATTTACTCGGCTTGGTTGTTATTCTCGGTGAGTTGGCGCATTAGTGAGATTTCGTTTCCAGAAATGTTTTTCCGGTATCTGTGTATACGTGCCATTTATGTTTTATTTTTATTTTTTACATTTTGACATTTTAATACATTTGCTCAGTTCATATTGTTCCATATTCAACGTTGGGAAGCATAATGGAAGGAAAAGTAAATAAGACGCAGCTGATGAAGGGTGCTACTACGCCAATATATGACTTAAGAATAAGTGGACACATATGAGTTTCTTCGAGGACGATTGCTTTTTTTATTATCTTCTCTCACAGACAGCTGGCGGCTATCAACGGTGAAGCCAGTGGTTACTACGGAGGAAATTTTTTTTATAAAAAAGGGATGGATACATAACAGAAAACAACAACACAAACCCACTTGTGCTCGCCGTTGTAGCCCATCAAGGGACGATTCTCTGATTCCCTGTAGAATTCCTCTACGGGAACATAATCGGATTTGTCAGTCTTGCCATTTTCCAAACGTGATCATGGCGAATAGGACAAGAAAGCCACGATAACACAGTATAAGCGCCGTTCCAATCACCTTACGCTCGTGTTTTTATTTATTTTTGTTTATTTGAACTTTTTTTTTTTCTTTGCAATTGTTTATTTCTCAACTCAAGGTTAAGCGCGCTTATACAATTTGAACATTATGGCGGATCCACTTGGGATTAAGTTCCGACTGTTTACTAAGGTATGAGCATTAATACATTACATTTATGTACCTACCAATTTTCATTTACAAGATAAATGGAAAGGAAAACAAAACGAATGAGAGGTAAAAACATAAAAAAACGGTTTTCATTTGAATTTTGTTCTTGTTTTTCATTTTGAACATGGGGAAACAAAAAAAGGGAGGCCTGAGAAAAAAGCACGTATCTCCTGGTACCATTTCGTTTATCTTTTTGCTACTCCCAATGTAGGGCCTTATTTTTGTGTTTTTGTCAAAGGCAGATAATGGTTAATATACTCTAAATGACAATGGTGATAATCAAGCAATGATCGTTCGAGTTTCAAGATAACCATATGTGAATGACTGGCATTTCCGTGGTCTCCTATTATACCTAAAGTAACAACAATTATATCAGTATGATGATGTGAAGGTGACAGTAGCATTAACTCGTTGCGGTATCTCTGCCACTGCTATTGTCATCATGATAGAAAAATCTCTTTCTTCTCTGATGCGACACCGTAATCTCAGATATGATTCAATGCTACTACCAAACCCAACCACCTTCATCTGTTTTGCCATCTCACAGCCCTTATTTTTTTCCCTTGCTATATTTAATATTCCTGATCAAATTTCTATAAATATGCTTGCCCATCCTCCTCTCAATCCTTTATCTCTTTTGATTCCTTTCGTTGTATAAATTTCATTCACTTAATTCCCTACCATTAATTATTAAACACACACTTATTTATTATAAAAATGACCATTGAAAGCAGTCCTCTCTTGGCCGTCCCCGGTCAACCTCCCCTTCGCAAGCGCGTCATCACAAACTCTACAGGCTACAACTCCACTGTGTTTGCTGGCAAAGAAGCCCAGCTTGACTCAGGTAAGAACACACCAAACAAGCCCCACTGTCAATAATACCCAGAAATTCTCAATTGATTCTTGCATTGTATATTTCCCAAACCCGGAGCACTAACTGGTTTCAGTCATGGATGAGATCGACCGTCAGGGCTTTATTCCGGAAGCACTGATTGAGAACGAGACAAAGGTAAGTTTTTTTTTTTTTTGTTAACATCTCGGATCAATTCTAACAAAAAAAAAAGTGGTTTTATAACAACCTGGGCATTGATGACAGCTATTTTGCTACTGAAAGCCTCGAAAACATTGTTTCACATATCCATTCCCTTTATGCTGCCAAAGTAGCTGCCTATGCCAGAGATGACAAAAGACTAGAAATTAAGTTAGAAAGAGCATCCGAAGACAAGGCCATCTATATCGATACATCCATTCCTGGTGTTTCTAACTTTAATGACACACAATATGAGGCTCGCATCGACGAAAGATACCTAGATGTGTCAAAGCCCTCCAAGGCATACAGACTCGAATCCTTCCGGGCTAGCAGTAGTTCAGATGTTGGCTCAACTCAAGATGAGCAGCTGCGTTGCTTCTTTGTCTTCAAGTGTAACTTCTTTGAAGATAACGTTTCAGAGACTGAAACCGACCTCTCCAAAATTTCCGATAAATCCTTTTATGAGAAAGCCACTGATAATACCAAGGCCATCTACCAGTCGTTGGTTGAAAAGGCGGTACAACGGTCTGGCCCTGTCATTGAGCTTTTTGAGGTCGAGAATGCCAAGGAACGCAGAATTATTATCGCCTATCGTCAAGAGACGGCAACCGGATACTTCTCGGCCCTGTCTCACCTGTACCACTACTATGGCCTTACATCCACTCGCAAATATGTCGAACAGTTTTCCAACGGTATTACTATTGCCTCGATATACTTGGTCCCTTCTGAGACTCTTAGATCATCCACCTTTGACGGTTCTAGCAAGACTTATCCCCCCATTTCTCACTCTATTCATCAGGTTACAAAGGAGGCGTCTTTACTCTACTGTCTTCCCAGAAACTCTTTTCAAGATCTATTTGCCAAGGGTGAAATCTCTCTTCAGGAGTCCATTTACGCTCACTCTGCGTTTATTTTTGTTTCCCACTTTTTGAACCGTCTTGGTTCGGAGTACGCGACCTTGAATGCTATTCTTGATGCCGAGAACCCTGCCCATGTTGAAGTATTGGAAAATCTTAAACGCCGACTCCGTCAAGAGACTTTTACCAGAGCCTATATCAAGGAGCTGATTCTTTCTCAGCTTGATTTGATTAAGCAGTTGTACCTTAACTTTGCTGGAGCCCACTACATTCAATCTCAAGGTGAAGGCGATAGTTTCTTGCCCACTTTGTCTTATCAGCGTCTTCAGGCTAACAAGGTACTCTCTACTGATGAGCTCAAGGATGTTATCCGCCGTGATTGCAGCAATGATCATGAGGTCACTGTATTCAATGCTATCCTTCTGTTTAACGCCAATGTTCTTAAAACCAACTTTTACACCCCAACTAAGGTTGCCCTTTCCTTCCGGTTGAATCCTGAGTTTTTACTTAAAACTGAGTATCCTCAACCGCTTTATGGAATGTTTTTGGTTGTTGGCCAAGAGTTTAGAGGTTTCCACTTACGTTTCCGTGATGTGGCTCGAGGCGGTATCCGCATTGTTAAGAGTCGCAACTATGAGGCATACTCTATCAATGCCCGTTCCATGTTTGACGAAAACTACAACCTCGCCAACACTCAACAGAGAAAGAACAAGGACATTCCCGAGGGTGGCTCCAAGGGTGTTATTTTGCTCAACCCTGAGCATCAGGACAAGGGTACCCAGGCGTTCCAAAAATACATTGACTCTATTATTGATCTCTTGCTTCCTGGTGATGTTCCTGGCATTAAGGAGCCTATTGTTGACTTGTTAGGACAGCGCGAGATTTTGTTTATGGGTCCTGATGAGAACACTGCCGGACTTGTTGACTGGGCCACTCTTCATGCCAAGAAGCGTGGTGCTCCTTGGTGGAAATCATTTTTCACTGGCAAAAGCCCCTCTGTTGGTGGTATCCCTCACGATGTTTACGGCATGACATCGCTTTCAGTTAGAGAGTTTGTCAAGGGTATCTACCGTAAGCTCAATATTGATTCTTCTACTGTCAGAAAGATGCAGACTGGTGGACCCGATGGTGATCTTGGATCAAATGAGATTCTTCTGTCTAACGAAAAGTACGTGTCTATTATTGACGGTTCTGGTGTTTTGCATGACCCCAACGGTCTCAACCACGAGGAACTCATTAGACTTGCCAAGGAGCGTGTCATGATTTCTCAGTTTGATGTTTCCAAGCTTAGTCCCCAAGGTTACCGTGTTCTTGTCGATGATAAGAACGTCAAGCTTCCTACTGGTGAAGTTGTTCAGAACGGTACCACCTTCCGCAATCTGTACCATCTTCGTCCCGAGGGCGTTGACGCGCTTGTCCCCTGCGGTGGCCGTCCTGAGGCCATCAACCTTAACAATGTGGGTAACTTTATTGATGACAACGGTAACTCGCTTATTCCTTATATTGTTGAAGGCGCCAACTTGTTTATTACTCAAAACGCTAAACTGCGTTTGGAAAAGGCTGGTGCAATCATTTTCAAAGACGCTTCTGCCAACAAGGGTGGTGTTACCTCTTCTTCTCTCGAGGTCCTTGCTTCGCTTGCATTTGACGATGAGGGATTCTTCAAAAACATGTGCATTAGTGGGGATGGCAAGGTTCCAGAATTTTACACTTCTTATGTCAAGGAGGTTCAGGAGATTATTAAGAACAATGCCCGCCTTGAGTTTGAGGCTCTCTGGAGAGAGAACTCCATCACTGGCAAGGCACGCTCTATTTTATCTGATGAGCTTTCCAATGCCATTAACGATCTAACTGAAGAGCTGTCTAGTTCTTCACTTTGGGGAGATGTGGACTTCCGCAATGCTGTTCTGTCCGAGGCTTTGCCTAAAACTCTTCAGAAGGCTATTGGTCTTGACAATATTCTCGAGCGGGTACCTGTGAACTACCTGCGCGCAATCTTTGGCAGTTACTTGGCTGGCCGGTTCATTTACGAGAAGGGAGCTTCGCCTGGCCAGTTTGCTTTCTTTGAGTTTATGGTTGAAAAGAGAAAGAGCATTACCAAGAACTAAAAAAAAAAAATAAAAAAAAAAAAATTGTAAGATATTGTTTATAGAAGTTTTTATTTATTATCAGTTATAGAAAATGAACAAACAGAAGTTGTGAATACATTAATTTCCTTTTCTTACACTCATAAATGCAAAAATTAATATGTATACATGCACAAGCTTGTTCTATTATTTGGGACAAGACCATAAATTTAGGATGGTCTTTAACGACCTCAACAGCTAACACAAAATTGGATTGTCAACGTCGTAAATAAAGGTTATATTCCAAACGGTTGTACATTTTCTTTTTTGTTAACTGTTGAGGTCGTTAAAGACTGTCCTAAATCTATGGCCTTGTCCCAAATAATAGAATAAGCTCGTACATGTATACATGTATTAATTTTTTTTTTTTTTTGGTGCCTGTTTGGACCCGGTACAGGGCAAGGGCATATTGGGAGGAAAGGGCTCAAGATCCGTAGTAACTAAAAAAAATTTTAACTGAAAAACTTTTTTGCTTCTCCATAAACAACCACTCTCTGATCTCACCAAACTTTTCAAAAAAAAAAAAAAACCCCACCTCACATCGCCGTCACTATGAGTACAACATATCAGGACAAGAGTGGTGATGCATTTGCCCAGGATGAGCTTTACGGAAAGCTCCAAAGGATAAGAGGCCAAGCTTCCTCTAAATTGGCTAACCAGAAACAGGTATGTGCCAACATTGGTGCCTAGGCACCATCACCATTAATATATCCGAAATTGACTAGTTATTAACAAATTTTTGTTTTGTTTTGCAGTATGCTCTCATTCTGAGTGCTGTAGAGGAGAGTTTAGATGAAGATAAGACTGAAAGAACCGCGACTGCTTACTTTGTTTCTTTCTTGTCACTTCTCGACCAGGCGTTTAACGAGACCGCCGTTGTCAACAAGGACCTCGCCTCCACTACCATTTACTTCCTCGATTTGGTTGCCCCTTACGTTTCGCATGCTCTTCTCCGCGCCAAATTTACTCCTATTCTCACAAAATTGTCGCCCGTGTTTACGAGCCCCGAAGTTGATGCGCCGCTACTGCGCTCGTCGATTGGAATTCTTGAGATCTTGCTTATTGTGCAAGATACACAGGCATGGAACAACTCCTCCGTAGGCGCGTCGCCACGACGCGGTCTTATGGGACTGCTTGCTTTCACAGTTGATCCTAGACCCAAGGTTCGCAAGCGCGCGCATGAGGCTATCACCAACATTCTGTCTAACCCACCTGCCGGCCCTAGTTTGGAATTTGCTGCCAGCACACTCTGCGCTGAGTCTGCTCTGCAGTCTGTTGCTCAACTGCTACAAGAAACCAAAAACAAACCGAAAAAGCAAGTCCAACCTCAGCAACAGGGAGCTGACTCACACAACGCCAAGCTGATTCATTCATTACAACTTGTTAAGGCCATTACTACCGCTAATGGCTGGCCCATGTCAAAACTGGAGGCTCTGTGCGAGATGCTTCTTTCAATCTCGAGAACTACTGAGCAGTATCTTGTTATCGCTGCCTTTGATGTGTTTGAGAGCATTTTTAAGGGCATTTCTGCTCAAGAGGATGGCCCCAAACTGCTGGTTATCCTTGACTCGATCTTTGATCTCAAGCCCTCGGTTAATGACCAGCACCTTGTTCCTGCTTGGCTTGCTGTAATTGCTCAAGCCACCCAGTCCTACGCCGAAATTGAGCCTCGCGATGCCTTTCTCAAACTGCCCAAGATTTTCAAGGTTGTAGTCCAGTTCCTTGATTCAGAGAGCAGCACCATTCATGTTTCTGCTACTCAGTGCCTTGTTGCTCTGTGCTCAACTGCAATCATGCCTGAGAATCTGCTGCTTCCTACTGATGCCGAGTCTCAGGCTAGATTTGAAGAGTCTGAGGCAGTTTTGGCTGAGCTTGCCACTATTGTTTTTGGCCTGCTTAATGTCAAGTACCAGTCCTCTTGGAAGGAGGTCATGTCTGTTTTGGAGGCTCTTTTCGAGAATCTGAGATGGAGAGCTGATCCCCACTTGATCAACTGTTTGAAGGTTGTTGGTACTCTCAGAAGTGACGAATCACTCGCCGAGGGTCGTCAGGAAACCGACACTGTTATTGGCGCTGCTATCAGAAACATTGGTCCTGAGCGCGTCCTAGAGCTTTTCCCCCTCAATCTTACCAGTAACAATAATAAGCAGCCTGGACGTGCGTGGTTGCTCCCTCTGCTCCGTGATAATGTCCAGTTTGCCAACCTCAAGTTCTTTTCCTCTGATATGGTGAGACTGGCTGGCCAGCTCGAGGCTGAGATCGCCAGTGTTGGTGACAAGGGTAAACTGACCCAGGCCATGGCTATGAAGATTAAGATTTTTGAGACCCTCATTGACCAGATTTGGTCTACCTTGCCCAAGTTTTGCGATCTGCCATTTGGTCTTCAAGAAGGCTTTGACAACGAGTTTGCTGAGCTGCTTATTAATGTTCTTTACAAGTACGTTGAGTTCAGACCCTACATTTGCCAGGGTATGAAGCTGTTAGTAGAGAGCAACAAGGAACTTGCTGAAGGCAAGCTCGGTGAAGATATCCTTCTGATCCAAAGAATTGGTAAGGAGACTGGCCAAAGCAATCTTGACTACCTTTCCAAGTTTGCTCCTAACTTGCTTTCTGGTTTGTTCAATGTTTTCAGCAAGACCCCCTCCGAGGGCCGTGGCTACATTCTTGAGTGTATCACTGCTTATTTGAGCATTACCTCCAAGACCGACCTTGAAAGCACTTTCAACAAGGTTGCTACTGTCCTCCATTCTTCCTTGCAGGAGGAGGCACAAGCCAAGGCTGCTGCCGCTGAAAGCAAGAAGAAGCCTGCTAGGGATGAGCTTCCCCCTACCAGCACTACCATGATGGATCTGATCATCCCCATGGTCACTTACCTCCCCCAATCTTCTCACAACGCTCTGTTGTCTATCTTTGCAACTCTTAGCAACGAATCTGCCGATGCCCTACTACAGAAGAAGGCCTGCAGAGTCATCTCCAAGCTGTCCGAGTCTGAGGCTGGCAAGGAGACTATCATCAACAACCTGGGTGATATTGAGCAGG
This sequence comes from Aspergillus sp. P7301S-1, assembly GCA_037042525.1. NCBI lineage: Eukaryota > Fungi > Ascomycota > Eurotiomycetes > Eurotiales > Aspergillaceae > Aspergillus > Aspergillus sp. P7301S-1. The sequence goes on along the minus strand of JAXQKN010000161.1, from coordinate 34,072 downwards.
TGTTTTTGAAGATTTCTGACAAGGTCACTGCCTCTGCCAGAGGTGCCCGTTTGCAAGCCCTGTCCAAGATTGTGTCAATCTTGCCTAGCGACCACTTTTACTTCATTCCCAGTATCTTGTCTGAGGCGGTTCTGTGTACCAAGGACATTAACGAAAAGACTCGTGAAGCTGCTTTCAACCTGATTGTGCAAATGGGTAACGCTATGAAGCAAGGTGGTGTTATTGACCACTCCAAGGTCCCCGGTATGGAGGCTGCTGAGGGTGTTGCTCCGGTGCAGGCCACACTGGAGGAGTACTTCACTATGGTGTCTGCCGGTCTCGCTGGCTCCACTCCTCACATGATCAGTGCCACTATCACTGCGCTGAGCAGAGCTCTTTTTGAGTTCCGCGCCGAAATCCAGATGTCCATGCTGCAGGAGCTTGCGTCTACCGTTGAGCTCTTTTTGACTTCTAACAACCGTGAGATTGTCAAGTCTACCCTTGGCTTTGTCAAGATCACTGCTACCATCATGCCTGAGGATGTAGTTAAGCCTTCGCTCAAGTCATTGATTGCCAACCTTTTGGTCTGGTCGCACGAACACAACTCGCACTTCAAGTCCAAGGTTAAGCACATCATTGAGCGTCTTATTCGTCGCTTTGGCTTCCAGGTTATCGAGGAAAACTTCCCCGAGTCTGACTTGAAGCTGCTGACCAACATCCGCAAGTCTCGCGAGCGTTCGCGCAGAAACAAGAAGCTTGAGGAGGAGGAGACTGCTGCGCCTGGCACTGCGACTGAGAACCTGCGTAACCGCAAGCACAAGGCTGCCGCTGCCAAGGCTGCCTCTGCTGACGACAAGTTTGACAATGAGTTTGACCGTGCCATTTACGGCAGCAGTTCCGAGGACTCTGACTCTGAGGATGAGGAGAGTGGCAACAAGCGGGGCAACAACAGACCCAACAACAACAACAACAACACCAACAATAGAGGTAACAAGTACATCGTTGAGGGCGATGAGCCGTTGGATTTGCTTGACCAGCAGACCCTTGCACACATCACTTCGACCAAGCCGCAGACGCGCCAGCAAAACCAGCAACATCGTGGCCGGGCTGCTGCCAATCACTTCAAGAAGGATGCCCAGGGTCGCCTCATCATCACTGATCCCGAGGCTGGCCAGGGTGGTCCTTCGGCTGAGGAGCAGGATCCTCTTGCCAAGCTGACCTCGGGCATTGACGCCTACGTCGAGGCCATCAAGAACGGTCCCGTGCGTGGCCAGCGCAACAAGCTCAAGTTCAGAAAGTCCAAGGGCGACGACGACGTTGAGATGGAGGACGATGGAGAGCAATCACGCCCAGGCAAGAAACTTGGTTTCAAGGGTAAAAACTCTGGTAGAGACAACCGTGGTTTCAAGGGTGGTAAAAAGGATTTCAAGCAAAACAAACGTCGCTTCTACAACTAAGAAAAGACGTTGTAAACTTTTTTTTTGTTTTGTTTTTAATGAAATACGGCGGCGACGAAAATCGGATGAAGACGGCCTTTCATGAACAGATGCACGTCGAAGCCATCGGCTTCCAGNCCTCTGTGTAGCCATCCTGGCCTTCTGCGTCTATACCTATTTCTCGCATCAGCTCGACACGATTGTCACCGATACGGAACGGGTCTGCCTCGACGTCATGCAGGCCCAAAAAGCAGGATAGGAGGCGAAAGTCATGTTTTCTCACGTCAGAATGAAGAAGAAGAAGGTCGAGTTTGTGCATCGGATGGAGACGGTCGATGATCATTTGACGGCGGAGGAGCTGTTGGAGATTATGGACTGTACGGGGAAGGAATAGATATTTAATAGATTAATAGATAGAGGCTGGCACCGCATAATTACATTCTACATCTACATCATGCATTATATTTGTGGTAAGATGGTAAAAAATGCATTCTATATCACCATGTCCGGCACGGCCAGGAATCATTAAGAACTAAAGTATTACAATCTATGAGTTTATACTCTTACTCCCTCAAACGGCTCAGCCGGCCACCCCTGCATCGTACACCCATCATCCACACAATCCCCAGACAGAACAAGCGTGTGCTCCAACAGACACGCATCCTTGCCCATCGTCGCACCAGACATCAGTCTCGAGCCCGTCCGCAGCACGCTCCGGTCCCCAACAACAAGCGGATGCAGCTCGAACTCGCCGCGAGTGTTCAGATGACACACCAACGAGGCATCATCGACAGCGACCCTCTCCCCGAGAGTCACCATATCCGGCTCGGTAAGGAGGATGTTCGGGTCACCGTTAGCAAGCAGCGCACAGTCCGGTCCGATCGTCGCGCCCATCATGCGGTAGTATGCATTCAGGTACGCAGTGCCGCTAATCATAGGCAGGACACCAACGCCGCGGTACGCGTCCTTGATCAGGGACTCGATGGTCAGGTACAGCTGCCAGCGCTGGTTGTACGACGACTTGTCCCAGTGGTACTGGCCCTCGGTGCGGCGGCCCATGAGCGCCCATTTGGCGGCGATGACGATCCCGACGCTGATGATTGTCTGCGCGAATGAGACGGCGCTGACCACGGCTGTGAAGAGCCCGTAGACGGAGAACGGCTGCCACCACTCGCGGTCGAAGGCGCGGTATTCCTGGCGCAGGGCGTGCGCGAGGACAAGCAGACCTGCGAGGACGCCGACGAGACGCCACACGGTGCTGAAGATGGTCATGAAGGTCGAGTACAGGACGATGCCGGGGATGTTGATGACGTGGAAGTTGGCCATTTTCTGGTAGAATGCGCGTCCGAAGGGGCGCGTGGTGTCGCGGCCATAGGAACCGTCCTTGAGCTTTTCGTTTGTAGAGGACGAGGACGAGGATGAGTATCCGCCCTCGTACTTGGTCTTTTCGGACTGCAGCCCGATTGTCGGGAACTGGATCGCGTTGCCGTTCTTGCTGCCTGTCCAGACAGTGTCTGGTGGGAAGAAACCATTGCGTCGAAGCAGAGACCCAGAGCCAACCATCGCCATCTCGCCGACGGTCACGCCGGGGAGGACAACCGCGCGGTCTCCAAGCATTGCGCCGTCGGAGATGGTAACACGCTCGCGGCCACTGCCATCGCTAGTAACAAGGTACGAGCGAGAGCCGAAGACGACATCGTTGCCGATATCCACGAGGTCAAAGTCTTGGATACCAGGGCCGACAGACGGCCAGTAGATTCTCTTTCCTGCTTTGCCACCGAGAAGACGCACAGCGACAGAGACAAGCTCGTAGTGTTTTCCAATAAGTCGCGTCAGGGGAGACAGACTGCCACCAGGAAGCACCTTGAACAGTGCAGCCTGGCGGACCTTTTGACGGAGAGACATCTTGCTGATAGGTCCAGTCTGTGCGCGGCCGCAGGTAAGGTCCAGCACCGTCTTGATGATCAGCACGACAGCGAACCAGACAATCGGGCCGGCGACGGCGTAGTAGATTCTCGCGAGGATATGCCACATGATTCGCGTTGGGTTCGTGAACCAGAACACAATCGTGCGCAGCATATCGTATCCTTGAAGAGGGAAGTGCATGACAATGGGGATAAGTCCAGCAAGCCAGGGAAGTCGGTACGCAAAGCCAGTCAAGAGACCGAGCGGTTCAATCACAAGGAGAGACCAGATCCAGTGCGGCGAGACGATGCTGGCGGAGTTCAGATCGCGGTTGGTTTCGTCCGCAGCGGAGGTTTCCCAGGAGGACGAGTTAGGGCCGAGACATGTGCCCTGCTCCAAGACGGTTCCTGGCCGGACGACGGTACGCAGGCCGATCTGGCAGTCAGAGGAGATGTGGATCTTGCCGAGGAACATGGAGGTGTTGCGCTCGACGGCAAAGGGGCGCACGATGCAGTTCTCGAGCACGACGTTGTCCTCGAGCCGGATGAGGTCGTACTCGCCGAGGGAGGCGTGTTCGTGGATCTTGACGTTGCGGCCGATATGAGCACCTAGCAGGCGGTAGTACAAGTTGCGAGACCAGTCAAAGTAGTTAAACACGCCCTAATCTGTTAGCATTGTAAGATAGATACGAGGGTAGACACATACTCGGCCAGAAACCTTGATCGCCTTCTGGGTCAACCACCAGCGCGTATGATACGATCCCCACATGGGGAACAGACCAGCCTTGTACTTTCCAATAACAAGCCACTTGAAGAAGATAGCACAGACAGGCGCGACAAACCCAACAGCAAGCCGAGACGCAAGACCCACAAGAACAATATGCAACAGTCGACCCATCAGCACACTATCAGGCGGGAACCGTCTCGCCGTCTCGCCCATGACGAACACGAACACCGTCCACTGGAACCCAGCACGCATGGGGAAGAAGACCAGCATGGGGATCAGCTGGATGAGCATGACGAGCGGGTTCGTCGACGAGTGCGTCTTTTCGCAGCCGGGGAGCTCAACAGGCACCGCGTCTGGCGATTTCTTCGCGCACGCTTTCTCGACAATCGCCGTCATGTGCCCGACAGTACTATTCAGGAACAGAACGTCACCAGAGAGTCTGATATCGAACTCCCTTCGCAGCGTAGAGATAAGCCGCCCAGCAGACAAACTGTCGCCGCCCGCAGCGAAAAAGTCTGTTTCGGCCGAGGTCTCGTCGACAGCGAGGTTGAGGGCTTGGGCGAACAGTTCGCGCACGCGGTACTCGATCGAGCCCGTGTCCGCGGAGCTGCTGAGCGCGAGGAGGGCATCGTTGACGGCCTTTTCGTCGACGTAGCCGTTCATGTCGAGCGGGATGGGGCCCTCGAGGGACTTGACGCTGCTGGGGATGAGGTAGCCGTGCACGAGGGGGCGGAGGCGCTGGACGAGCTCAGCGAGGGGGATGGACTCTCCGTTGAAGAAGACGGCTTGCGGGAATCCGTCCATGGGGTTGTGCCGCATGACGATGTCGGCGATGCCGGAGACTTGTGTGATTGTGGATTGGGCCTGGCCGTCGATAATGCACATGGTGTGCGGGATGGACTGCGTCAAGGGGGATCCTTGGGGAGGGCACTCTGCGTCAAAGTGTCTCTCTGCGTTGGGCGTTGAGTCTGTGAGTGTAGGAAGGCCGAGTCGCTGGCTCAATCGGATACGCTGCAGCTTGTTGTTTGACTTGGGGACGCCCTCGTCCATGTAGACCAGCAGAACAGGCCACTTGGGCTGCAGGAGTCTGTCTCCAAGGGCCTCGTGCAACTGGCGCAGATCAGGTCTGGCCTTGCCGGGGGGTGTGACAATCACCGCGCCGACGACTTCCTGCAGCACATCGTGGGGTGTAGAGAATGAAAGAGTCTCAGTGACTCGTCCGTACAGCAGAGACGACGGGTCGCGAGCAGCAGACAGGATCGCATTCTCGACTTCGATTGGCGAAATGATCTCACCACCACGGTTGATGACTTCCTTGCTGCGGCCGGTGATGTACAGGTATCCGTCTTGGAGGTATCCCAAGTCACCGGTGTCGAACCAGCCGCCTTCTTCAAATGCAGACGTGTTGATACCTTCTTCTGTCAAATATCCTGGGAAAACGGGGAATCCGCGAACGCAGATTCGTCCCTTGACGCCCTCAGGGCTGCGGCTGGCAGGCGATCCGCCGTCCAGGATAGCAACCTCCGGACCGCAGGGTCTACCTGATGTGCCCTCCCTCTCAAGCTTGTAGTCTGTCGGGGGAGATGCAATGGGCGCACACTCGGTCATACCATAACTGGGCATGACAACGCACTGGAAGACCTCGCGGAGCTGCACGGCCAGGGTCGCGGGCAGACCACCGCCAGCGTTGATGATGAACTTGATGAGGCTCTGGGCGAGGGCGTCGGGGCGGTGCTCGGACTCGGCGAGGATCATCTGGTGCATGGTGGGCGTGGCGTAGTACCATGTCGGTGCGTGCTGCTCGACGACGTCCCAGAAGAGACTTGGGTCGAAGGAGGCGCAGCAGATCGTTGTTCCTCCTGCGAGCATTGGCGCGAAGAGAGAGCGGACCATTCCTCCACTGATCTAGTTAGATATACTCAATGTAAATGGTGGAGGGACATACACATGGTGAAGGGGCATCATGTTGAGACACCGGGAAGACTCGGTTAGGGCAACACTGTCCATGGTAAAGACAGCTCCAGCGAACAGGTTATACGCCGTAATAGGCACAAGCTTCTTCTTTCCACTCGTTCCACTGGTAAAGAGCAGAACAGAGGCATCATCGGGCCCATTGTCTCCAATAGATTGCTTCGTTGTAGACGGATGTGAGCAGGACACAGTGAATGTCAAGTCTGGCTGAGGGTTGGCAACAAAAACAGGAACATTGACCTGGACCTTTTCCACGTCTGCCTCGAGCATCAGAATAGCATCTGCTTCGACGGCCTCGACATCAGCCCGTAGTTGTTCCGGCGCAACAGTCCGCGCCATCGGAATCATGGTATACCGGTTCCCAACAGCCAGCACGGCCGACGCAAGGATCGGCCCATTGGGAAGCATAACTGCAACCCTTGGCCTTCCCTGAGCAGGACATGGCAGGCCGAGGTCAAACTCCTGTATGAACTGGCGCAGACGGGCATACGAGATCTGTGTGTTGGTGGTTGGGTCGATGAGGGCAGGGCGCACGGGGTCGTTAGGGAGGAGGGCAGGGAAGGACGGCGTGATCTGTTTCATGCGCTGCTGGACTCGCGAAAGGAGGGCGTTGGTTGCGGCGTCTTTGCCGTCTCGTTGGGCGTCGGACAGGTTCAGCCAGATGGCCTGGTATGTGCGGAGGATGTCCTGGGCCGGCCATGAACATTGGTCTGGTGTGTTTGTGTTGAGCAGGCTTTCCAGCTTCTCCATTGAGCCTGGAGAGGCTGGAGCACTGCGCAGTGATTGTAACTCGAGGTCTAGCATGGTGATTGCTTCAACCCGGGTACAATTTCCAATGGCTCAAAGGACGAGAGGGCCCTGATACGGAGGGCCTCTGGCCTTTAAGTAGCTACATCGCCTTGGCCAAGAGCATTGAATCGACAGACTCCATCAGTCCATCAGTCCAGAATGATACGGAGTACTCCGTAATGCAGACGGACTTAATCCACTCCATTGATGGGTCCGCGCGAGAACCGCGACACTCGACAGACTCAGAATCAGAATCTTCCGACAGATCTGCGTATACTCCGTGGGCTGATATGATACAACCCATCCCTGCCTATCTAGGAAGTGGATGTGATCGACAGGGCAAGGCCTATTCTGGACGACAGGGAGAGGGTCCCGCAGGGCAGACGTCTCAAAAATTGGGCTGCCAAGGTCTACGCCACGAGTTTCTTGTTGCTGGTTGGCACGTAGAACAATTCGATGACGCTTCTACGCCTCACTATCTTTAGAAGCTTCATGGTTGAAGGGTATAAAGGCAACAGGCAGCAGTTAGGGTTGCGGCGGTGCTAGTCTACAACATTGTCTGTATCAACTTGACGACAACCCCCTCACCACCGCAGATCAGGAGAACAGGACAGGAGAAGGAGAACCGGCGCATCCCGCGCAAAGATTGCTCATTACGTACAGAGTCAGACTGGAAGAGCAGGATAAGGGCCGTCCTCCAGACCCGAGTACCTCCGTAGTGTGGTCTGCAGTTATCCTCCAGGCAAGGACCCATCGGTCGTAACCTGTAACAAGGCAGGGTCTGAGCATGCCAGCCAGCCAGGGCAAAGTACGGAGATAACCTGAGGCCCTGAGTTCAGGCCAGCGTTCCCGGCTGAGAACCATGGGAGTCCCCGGCATGCTGAGTGGCTGGAGGCGACGTCGGTTCATCATCGGTTTCCCGATACGGAATCCGGAAAGGGAAACCCATGCCCCCGTAGTAGCGTGCGTCAGACTGATTGGCTCTATTGTCAGCCCTGATTGACCTGTAGGGTTGGAGAGCGGGCCCTTGTTCGTTCTCCCAGCGGTGTCAGTCCGAAAGAGTTGCGATCTTCGTTGTCAACGCGTGGCTTGAATCCCTTCCGACACCGGATGTCGCGATAGAATTTAATTCAGGCTGAATATCTGAAGATGTGATCATCGATTTCGACGTCTGTCATCACCAACCGTCTGGATCCGGCGTTCTAGAACGTGAACCATCCTTCTCCAAGACAGTTCTGCTCACTACCCAGCCTATGATAGACTGAGCCATCTCAATGGTACTTTGCACTGTAGCGAGATAAAGCTCCGAGCCAGGGACCTTGAGGCATGGGGGTTATCCACCGACTATTGGTTCTCGACTTCTGCCGCACTATAAATTATCAATTTCCACGACGATCACCTTCTCTTACGTAGACGGCATAAACGACGGAGTGAACCTTATTGCCATTATGGCAGATCCACCGGGCCTAACTGCTCTCGGCTTCGGCTTCGGCGTCAGGCATCAGTCCGGTCTTCACATGGGTGTTTTGCCGTGGCAGTGGGATGGATCTGCAGATCGACCCTGACAGTGAAACGAAGGCGGTTCGCTGACTGGGCGCCGTTGCCAGGGGGTCCACTGATGCTGGGCCTGATTGATAAGATGATGGCGTCGACGTAGAGTTTTCGCAGAATCTTCTTCCAAGTTGGCTCGGCAGTTGTACCTTCGGAGTATGTACAGTGTATGATTATGCACACTTTACTAGCAGGATGACTTACAAATGCATTTCAATCGGAAAAAGAAATATGCAGCTCCACGGCAGATCTTCGGTAGGAGCCCGATCACTCCTAATCAAGCAATGCCATCAGCTCTTGGCTGCAGCTGAAGAACTCTTCTCCGTATGCTGCAGCCTGTACGGAGTACGGAGTAACACTCTCTAAGCCTCGTCTACATGCCTCTACTTCGTGCCAAGCTGGAATGGCTGTGCTGGCCGTCTCCAGATTTGCATCACCATCCAGGCTGCAGGATACATGCGACAGCTCTTGGTGTACAGAGTAAGTAATACCTCCACTCATGCACAGAGGACTTCGTCAGCAATGGGAGACAGAGTCCAAGGGATGCCAAGATGATTTGCGTGCTGCCTGGTCCCGCCAGCTGCACCCTAGTCTCTATAGAGTGCACTATAGGCCCTAGAGTCAGATCTTCAGATCGAGTGGGATTCTTATTTCTTATGCCCGCGATGATGTGATTGATCCGCTGTGGGATATACTGTAGATGAATCGCCAAGAGTGAGTACGTACCACTGCTCCTGATCCCTTACTGTCCGGACTCCTCCGTGCTTGACCCTGACCTGACCCTGAACCCTCGTTCATTTAACATGAATTCTATCTATCAACATGCTTCAGTAAATGATAAGGATAATCCGCCCATCAAATCCCAATCTCAATCTCATCTCATCTCATTCTCAGCCCAGGCCGTGCAATTTGTCCTCTTCCCGATATGGAAAGATCGTCACGTCGGCCGAACAGCGACCATAACCCGATTGAATACATTCAATGGATGAAGTCTTAGGAGTATGGATTCTACGTCATCGCAGAGACTGCATCCAGACTCTTCCAAGGTTCTCAAACCCAGAAAAGTCATGGAAGCGGACTCAAGACCAAGCATACGACAAGCCAAGCCGCCGGACTCCGTATCCCGTGCAATTGGCGGATCCGTGACAGCAGCACCGGGGATCTGCACCGCTAATGGGTCTTTATGGTCCTTGATAAGCCGCTATGAGTGTGGCGGCTATGCGCTGGCTGGCGGTCCCGACTCTTGCATCTAGTCTAGTCTCTCCCACTGTACGGAGTACGGAGTACGGAGTAAACTTGCAAGGCCCGGCGTGCCCAAGGCCCACTGGATCAAGATCAAGATCAAGATCCTAGGCAAGACCCAGCTACTAGGACTAGGACTAGGTCCGGCTGAGGGATATACGCAAGATCATTATCGTCATTGTGCATAGATCTCGCTCGCGTTGCAGCCTATCGCAAGGCGCAGCATGGCGATGAGTCTGGGCGGCCGCCGCCAGGCTCCAGCCTCCAGACGCAGGTCCACTGCGTAGGGCTCCAGCTTGCATTGCAGCCTGCATGTCAGTTGCCATCACGGCCTTGGCCAGTTGGAGTGCTTGTTTCAACTGCGGACTTGACGACGGGCTGCAGAGAATTAATCGCGCAGCCTGCAGGATGGATGCATACAGAGACTCTAGTCTACGGAGTAAGTACATCCGCCACCTTGGAACTGGGCTCAGCTGCAGACCCGGCCGAGAACCACGATGTAGCCCTAGATCTACCGAGTAGGCGCTTGTGCTGACCAGTCGGGTGCATGTTTCGACCTGACGATCACGCCCAGCCTTAGTGGTGCTGGCTCGTGAGGCTCCAGTTGATGCATCCATCGTGGTTATTTCCAAGATCGGTTGGGAGATCCTGCTCCATATCTACAGAGCATAACAATACTATTCATTTTAGTGCTGTTACTTGTTCCCGGCAGATTCTGCAGCATGATGCCCAATGTGTTTCAACTTTCCAAGGCCAAAGTACAGTATTTGTCAAACGGGTGGTCAGTGCTGCTGAAGAATTTTACTCGACACAATGAGTTGGCATTCCTAAGCGTATTTTGTTTGAAAGAGATTGGCCATGTCTCAGCTTTTTTGATCCTCATCGTCATAATTCTCTGTGCGTGGATTCTGAGTTGGTGGTTGGCCCGCTGATGCGCTTGATTTGGTTTATTATTGCTGCCATTTGAACGCCTGCTTTATTAGCATACACTGTGGGAAAATAGTGATAACGTACCGCCCTTTTGGTCGATATCTTCGCCATAATAGCCTATCCAGTCCCAGCAGGCGAGGGAGTTGGAATGGACCTTGCCATCCCAGATTGGACGCAGCGTATTGTCGACAGTCGTCTGGGGATAGAGAAGGACAATGTCGTTCGTGTCTAAAATGTTAACTCAGATCTGTCGCAGGAATTTAAACCTACCAGCCCACTGATTATACCCAGTGTTGTTAACAAACTTGTCCCCGATAATGTCATGAGTCTGGGTACACCCATGCAGCACAACATGAAGCCGACAGGTCGACTCTTTGCATCGTTTAGGGACATAGAGATACGCCGTCTCGCTCATTCCATCTGCGCCGTACTCTCCAATCTGTTCGAACGGAACAATATCCCCAGTCAACGTCTCCGTCCTGGGCTTGAGATCGCCATACAACCACTTTAACACTTCACCTGCACCATCAAAGCCACAGTTACTAATGTATGGCGACTCCGAGTCCTGACAGGGAATATTCCCAGGACTGTCTAGGTCTGTAGGAAAAGTATGCCCGGCATCTTGAGTGACAATGTATATAGTCTGCCGGGGGTCAGTAAATCCTGCCAACTGCTCGTTCAACTTTCCAACGATATTCGGCCCAATGACTCGATCCAGAGCACCCGTCTGGATATAAACCTTGCGTTCTTTCAGATTACCCACGTCATCGATTTTGTCGCCGCTCCATTTGACCATATTCTCTGTTGGGACAGTTATGGAGGGGACGTTGTTGAACATGCAGGTACTGTTCTACACACTTAGCAACCATAGATAAAAAAATTCATCAAACTCACTGGCTGATCCCTCGCGCAATCATACGGCCCCCCTGCGAACACACCAAAGCCTGGCTTGAAGATGCTGGAGTAGGCGACTCCCAGCTGGGCGGCCATGAATCCGCCGCTGGAAAAGCCGGAGACGGAGATGGAGTCTGGGTCGATGCGGTACTGCCCCAGCGTCGTTGCTGAGGCAGAGAGGATGAACCATCCAGCTAGGACAACTGCTGAAGGCATGGTGATGGTTGATGTTGTTGTGTTGCTGAGATGCGGAATGTCAGCTCGTCACATGATTGCCCCTCATGCAGTTATTTGCTTATTCTTTAATTAACTCTATTTCTGCTTAATTCTCTGGAATTGACATTACTGTGGCCATCAAGAATGGACAAGGGAGTCAATAGAAACAAGGATTATAGAAGTGGGTGCGGCCATGTCGCTTGTATAAGACTTTGAAGAGTATGCCACTGTCGGGTAAGACGAGTTCTTTCTGGCTTATTTATATTCTGTCAGCTCGATGCATGCCTTCAAACAGCTTGACTGTTTGCCATTTATACCAAGCCCTGTTATAGTGCAGCACTAGCAGGGTTTCTACTCCGTATGCTTCCTGCTTAGGAGCCGACAGAATTCCACGGCTTTGACTGCTGGATTCAGGGTTCCAGGCAAGTTCATTGAGCTATAACCAAAGACATAATACCAATGATATGCGGTTTTATGCACTCAGTCCTTCTTGAGAATTCTCTGCCTACTTGCCCCTGCGTCCTCATGTAGCCCCTTCTCGAGGTGATCAACAGCAGCAAAGCACCATGCAAGAACCACATTCAGCATTTCAGCCATCGCCAGAATAACACTCCCAAGAATGGCACCGGATCCAATCCACGCCGCGAGACAGGCAGTTGGCCGGTCCATTGCGTGTTCTGTCCCGGGATACCTCTCACCCGTCAAAGTCCACCAGATACAGTCCTTGAGCGGATTCCTGCCGATTCGGAAGACGAGCTGGTGAAGGAGATAGATTGGGAAATGCAGTTTGCCCAGATACTGCAGCGGAGCGGTGAGGAATGGGCGTTGCAGGGGGGCACTGCTTGCGATGGCGAAGACGAGCAGCGATGCGCCGATCGTGTGCCAGCAGCTTTCAACGTTGGCGAAGGCGCTGTACGCGGTCCAGTGGTGGGTTTGCACGGGCTCGAGGAATGCATATTCGGGCGGGAAGTGGTTGTTCTCGATGTTGAGGCAGAGGAGGTATACCCCCGTCGTGAAGGATAGCAGGATCAGGGGGTTTTTTGGTCCGAGTGAATAGTGCCGTTTCCAGTCCGATGAGACTGTCAGCTCAGCTATGGCAACGCCCGCCATGAAGCTGAAGATGCTCCATGTCCCGTACCAGACAAAGTACGCGATCGTGGCTGCCAGCACCGCCAGCCGGACTGAGCGGCGCCAGGCCGACAGACCCAAGACGGCGAGGTAGACGGCATACGAGCCGCGGAGGTCATGAGGCATTGTCCACAACTGGGTGTTGAGGACGTGGGTGAATCGATAGTCGAAGATGTGCATGCTGCCGGCGATGGTTGTACCCAGGTATTCTATATGAGCCACGGGGTCTTGCCAGGGCATGATGCCCCCGAGGTCTTCTGGGATGCCGGGCCAGTCATACAAATCGACAAAGAACGCAGTTTGGCTTATCACTCCAATTATCACCACCGGGAGATACAGACGTACGACGCGCCGCCAGACAGCGGAGCGAATCCGCAGGAGAAAGTCGACCGTTCTGCCACTGTCGCGGAGGGGGAAGAGACTCAGACATATCGAGTAGCCGGAAAGCACCATGAACAGCGAAACATTGGCAACACACGCCCAGAGCAGGCGGAACGGCGGAAGCTGAAACCAGTGCCTGTTCAGCTCTGGAGGGTCGTCCCAGAAGGATCTTTCGGGGGTTGTGATCTCGCCGCGGAAGTAGTGGTTGAGGCAGACCAGAAAGGCAGCGAGGCCTTTGAGGCCGTCTATCCATTGGATCCTGGCCATTATTGACCTGGTTGTGAGAGCTGACAGGGCGTGGTGTATTATATCAAGCCAAACACTGCACACCGTCACCTGATCGTGATCTCACATGTAGAGTATCTGACCGATCAGCTTGTGGCCCAGCTGGATTTTCAATCAAGGTGCATGATATTGGAATTGCGAAGCGTTCTGGAGCTGGAAATATCAGCCGAGTGGATAGCCAGAGACGATCTACAACAAGCTTGCTTCTGCCAGTCTCGGAGTACGGAGTATGTCAGATCAGCCCCCTTTCGCCAGAATCATATATAAGGACGCCATCCCACCAAATGCAGATTTACGTCTATTGTCTGAACTGCAGGATGGCCTCGCACGGCACGCCCAAGCACAGTAAATTCCACACGACAAGCAGGCTCTACGCTGTGCTCAACTGGAACTACATTCTTTGCCCATTGACGCTGCTGCCCGTCTACTACTGTATGTACTGTGTAACCACACTGATAAAAGTGAAACTGACCTGGCAGGCCTGCGCAGATTGGCCGACATTACATACTGGGTCGTGGTCCCGCCAGACAACAGCCGGGACTGGACAACCGCCGCCCACTTGGTCATTACAGTACTATGTCTTGTCTCGCAGTTCCCGCCCTATGCGGTGCTCTTGGGGATGTGTCTGCCTCTTCGGCCGTTTGCGAATAAACAAGGGCCGAAATGGCGCAAGTTTAGATCATTGAGAGTGTGCCTCGTCACAAAGGGCACAAACTTTGAGGTACCATACCCCTTCTCCGGCTAGTTTAGGGTGATGCTGAGTGAGGGTATAGACCGTCATCCATTCCGCAAGCCACTGGAATAGCATCAGCCATCCCAAGGTTGAATTCCACGTGGTTGCGGATGGCGAGAGCGGGCCTCGCTTTGAAGGAGCCCTGCCTAGTTACGTGCACATCGACAACGTCCCCAACTCATTCCAGTCGAAAAGGGCCAAGTACAAGGCCAGAGCGCTTGAGTATTTCCGCCAAACCCAGGCCCTGACCAAAGACGACTGGGTGCTTCATCTCGACGAGGAGTCCGAGGCAGATGCGTACGCTATCCAGTCATGTCTGGACTTTATTGAGCGCGGGACTGGCGATGTTGCAATAGTGAGTATCAAGCCTTTAGTCCTTTAGAAAATTTGGACTAACAGCCAGGGAACAATCTTCTACAACGGCGCGAACCACTGGTCCAACGCCTTGCTCTCCGCCGCAGAAGCAATGCGCATTGCGGACGCCTTTGGCCGCTTCCAACTGCCCGTCCGGCTCTTCCAGCGCCCTCTTCTCGGCTGGATGCACGGCTCCTGGAACCTGATCAACGGCGCGGTCGAGAACAACGTCACCTGGGACACGGACTGCATCGCCGAGGACTTCTGGTTTGCGTACGAAGCGGCAGCGCTGGGACATAAGTTTGGCTGGCTGCATGCCGTCGTGCGCGAACAGCCCCCGTGCACGATTCAGGATTTTTTCAAGCAGCGCCGACGGTGGTATACGGGGATTTTGTCGATCGAGAGCATTATTGTCAAGTTCGTGGTGACCATGAGTATTGCCTCGGCGGCTGTTGGTCTGATACTGTACGTCTCATGCCAAACCTTGCTAGATTATTACCACTAACAGAATACAGCCCCGTTTATGGACTCGCCGGCTTCCGTGTTCCTGTCCCGAACTGGTACTTCCACTGGGTTCTGTTCAACGACGCTGTGCATGTTCATGGTCTGGTGGCGGCTTCTGTGATGCAGGATATGACGATGACCGAGATTCAATGGGTGGATGTGGCACTCAACGCGCTGAAGACGGTTCTTCTCTCGCCGGTCATTCATGTCATGCAGGCAGCAGCGCTGGTATCCTCGTGGGTCCAGCCATCGAGGGGGTTTAAAATTATTGAAAAGATTTAGTAGGCTGGACAGTAATGCATAGCTACCCTATAAGAACCTCATGTAGGTCTTGTCATGACGCAACAGCTCTGGTTGTTCTTACCTCCATATGGCATCCGATGATCACTCAGTCTGATCCAGTCGAATTGCGGGGATCAGATTGACTTTATGAGTATGCCAAAGACCAGTTAGAGTATTCCGCTGGTTCCGCGCAACCCATGGATCTACCTACCTACATTGAATAAATAGAAGCCCGGTCCAGACTTTTATCCTCACCTCACCTCACCTCACCATACCTTTAACAGTATAATGGCCCTGCAAAGCACACACACCGACCCGACGCAGGCTAAACTCGGCTTCCAGGGCCGCGGGTTCGACTGGGACAAATACATCCAGTACCGGCCCGTCTACACGGACAGGTTCTACAACCATCTCTACTCATATCACGCTTCAACGGGGAATAATTCATTCCGTACAGCGCATGATGTAGGTGCCGGCCCGGGCATCGTTGCCGGGACACTTGCAAGGAAGTTCGAGAATGTGCTTGTCTCCGAGCCGAATCGGGATTTTTTGGAGGTTGCCGAGTCGCGGTTATCGTCATCATCATCATCAGATGGAGAAGGGAAGTTTCGGTTTCTGGCGGAGGGGGCGGAAAGCTCGTCTGTGGACTCTGAGTCTGTTGATCTGTTGGTCATCAGCGAGGCGATTCACTGGACGGATATCCCCGCGTCGATTAAGGAGTTTGCCCGGCAGCTGAAGGCAGGGGGGACGCTGTGTATAGTCTACTATAAAGTCGCGCAGATCATCAACCACGAAGCTGCGCAGAAAGTCTGGACGGGTCTTTTCAGCGATGTCATGGCCGAGCTGAAGAAGATGGGCGGCGAGCGCGGAAAGGTGTATCTCCGTGGCGTGGAAGCGCCGATTACGGGGCTCGATGATGTTGCGTTTCCTGAGGAGATGTGGAGGCCAGGCGTCAAGAGGATCTTCACCAAGTGTCAGGGCGACAGGAGGAATGTAGCGTTTTCGCCGGGGTGTGAGGAGAGGCCGGACCAGGTTGGATGGGAGGATGAGAGGGTGTTTGTAGAGGGGGATGAGGATTGGATGAATCGGGGGGTTGGGCTGGAGTGGCTGCAGAATGTTTTTGTGAATTTTGTGCCGGGGAAGAAGATTGCTGATGATGCTGGACGGTGGGAGGAGATGGCGAGGGTGCTGGGAGAGCAAAAGGTGGATGTTGCATGGCCGAGTATCAAGATTCTGGCGACGAGGAGGTGATTCTTACTCTGGTATACTCTATCTGTGCTGGAATGTTCTGTGCCCTAACTCATTTGTCAGTTAATATGCAGAAACTACGCTTATCAATCTCTCAGCCCCAACAGCTCGGAATTCCGAACCCCGACGCATCTTCATCTGGGATTCGGATTTCCGAGTAGAATCTGTACAGAGTCCTAAAGTACGGTGGATATTTGCGTCATCTAGGAAATCGACTTATCTCCACCTGCTTTGAAATCAGGACTCTCGTGCGGAGTATATAAACACGTAGACCTACAGTCTATCCAACATACAACACAACATCACAACCACCTTAGTATCCTCTCAGTCTATCATAGAAAATGCCAGCTCAGCTTGTTTTCGGCGGCGGCTCGTTCATGAACGAGGCCACCTACGGGGGCTCTGAAGGTCGCGCCGAGGCCCTTGCGCTCATGAAGTCCTCTGGCGTGACTATCATTGACACGGCGCACATCTACCAAGACAGTGAGAGGATCCTGGGCGAGCTCGGCGCCGCAAAGGAGTTCGTCATCGACACCAAGTATCCCGGCGCGTTTGGCCCGGAGCCGACTACTAAAGAGGGCATTCTTGCTATTGCTGAGGAGAGTTTGAAGAAGTTGCAGACGACTCAGGTAGCCCTTCTACATTGAACCTATTGTGTACCAAGCTAATAGGCAGGTCGATGTCTACTACCTACATAGTCCAGACCGCCGCGTCCCGCTCGAAGTCCAAGCAGACGCCGTCAACACGCTCTACAAAGACGGTAAAATCAAGCGCTTTGGAGTGTCCAACTTCCTCGCCTCCGAAGTAGAGGAGCTAGTAACCCTCACCAAGGCAAAAGGCTGGATTGTCCCCTCCGTCTACCAAGGGAACTACTCTGCCGTGGCACGCCGACAGGAAAAAGAACTCTTCCCGACGCTGCGCAGGCACGGGATCCAGTTCTACGCGTACTCGCCTATTGCGGGTGGGTTTTTGAGTAAGGATGTTGAGACGCTCACTAAGAACGCGGAGGGCCGCTGGGATCCGAGTACGTATTTTGGACAGATGTATCATGCGCTGTATAACAGGCCGAGTTTGATGGAGGGGTTGAAGATATGGGAGGGCATTGCGAAGGAGGCGGGCATTTCCAGGGCAGAGCTGGCGTATCGCTGGGTGGTGCATAACTCGGGGTTGAAGGGGGAGTTTGGGGATAAGGTTATCTTTGGAGCAAGGACTATTGAGCAGTTGAGGGAGACCCTGGAAGTGACCAAGAAGGGACCTCTTCCAGATGATGTGGTGAACAAGATAGACGAGATCTGGAGTCTGGTCGAGAAGGATGCGCCGTTGGACAACTTTAATGATATTGTTGCAAAGTAGATCCGAGCATAGATATATCTTGATTTTCAAGAGTTGACTTGATACTACTTAGACTCAGATACTCTAGTTGTGCCTGAATCCAGCATGCAGATCCCTAGCAACCTTTGCAGCAGCTGCTTTCTCCCCCGTAAGCAGACTCGTCGCATTGCCCACCATTGTCGAAACCATGCCAATAGTAGGGATATCAACAACCTCCGAGCGCGTCTTCCATCCAAGATCAGTGGGGAACCGTTCATTGTCTGCAAAGTTAGCTCGTGACACTTTTCACCTCTGTATTTCTCGAAAACTCACGGAAAAAATACTCCACCAAGTCCCGATCCACAGTCCCCTCCTGCATGTTTCCAAACGCAATAATCGGCGCAGCCACCTCGCCCAGACTAAACTGCTCGGTGGTCTCGGTGAACTTGTACTCCGGGTTGAATGCCCGCGAGGTAATCTGCCGTGCAAGCTTGCTGTTCGCGAGCATCGTCGTCGTCAGAATGGGGGTGGTCCAGTAGGACGTAGTCTCGGCGAAGACGGTCTTGTTGAAGATGTGGTTGTTGCCGAAGTAGGCGTCGGTGCGGCTTGACTTGTCAGCTTATTGAATGAGAGATATGAAGGACTAGGGGTACCTGAGACTAGCATCGTGCTCGAGGACGTTATGCCTGTTCAGCTGGTCCCTAAACAGAGTATCAGTACTAGTTTCACATCACAGAGACAGGATATGTACAGAGTAAACCAGGTAGCGTTCTCCATCGGATTCGCTACAGTCGCCATGTCGAACATCAGCGAGGCCAGCTCCGCGTCGAAGTTCAGGGCCTTGCCGAGCCCGTCGATGAGCTTGTCGCGGGTGATGTTGCGTCCATCGTGCGGGAGGAAGTTGTGGTTCGCCAGCGTGTTCATCATGGGGCAGGGGCCGCGGACTGTATCTGTTAGAGGGTTCATTATGATATGAGGAGGGATCTATACAGTCACTGTCACCGGGGGCCATCCAGTGGGTGATGTCTGCGTCGCCATAATGCGGGCTTGCGGAGGCGAGGCCGATGGCCACGGAGAAGAGAGCGAGCTTCATGGTTAATGTCTGATGTCTGAATATCGGAATGTCTGGATAGTTCAAACTGCTTGATTTGAATAGAACAATAGGTGTTGGAAGCCATATTTATGTTGTAATGGTTCGTCCACCAACATCGCGCCCAGACGCTATATACTCCGACCAAACAATTAGCCTTGTCGATCTTGCGATCTTCATAGTCTAGGTACCAGCAATAAGGTGAAACCTCCAATCGCATGAGACTGTTTACAATTCATCGCCGTATCCCCACACTCAAGGTAGACAACGATACGAGTACGAGAAACGAGGCCGTGCGGAGACAGGATGAAACTGCGACTCCAGCGCTGTCCATTGATAATAATCGGAGTAGACTCGTCCAACAGGTTTGCCGAAAGCTGTCGCTGCCTGTCATTCTTGGCTATAGGCATAAGCAATTTCCGTTGAATAGCCGACATTTGGTATTCGTCACATTTACTGTGTCTCATCCTGCATACTCCTTTCCGGACTGTAATACTGCAAGAATTCTCGAAAGAATCGGTTTAACCATCATGCATCTCGTTGCAAGAAGCTCGAATTGATTTAGCCTTAAGTAGATATTCCAACAAAGCATGAGGCATCGCTGCTACACTTGCATTGTCTACACCGTTGTTCTAATCCTAGACAAAGCATTCCAGAAGTTTCAACAACTGTTGTAGAAGACAAAGACCTGTAAAGTACTATATGTTAAAACGATCAAGATGTTTAATCATATCACCAGTCTTCAATCTCCTGTAATTCAACGCAATGCCAAAACGGAAAGCCGAGAACCACCCTGCAAGACGCCACTCATCCACCTGCTATATCGTCGAGACATGGCAGCCAAGGAAGAAAGCCTATCTCGACAATCCACCTACTCCTCCACCTACCCCTGATCGTACTCGTACTCGTACACCTTCACCTTCACCTTCACCTACCCACAGCTGTAACCCCTGCAACAACACCCCCAACGCCCAAAGACGAGCAGACCCCCTCCGCTCCCTCCCGTACGACTGCGCAGGGGTAATCCTTCAACACCTCGATCTCTGCTCCCTCATCACCTGCGAGGCAGTCAGCAAAGGCTGGCAATCTTTTCTATACGAATGGATCGCCATCGACGGGCTGCGGATCCATTTCCGGGGTTCCTGGACACAGGCATCCAGAGAGGACATTAAACAGGCAGTCAGGATCTTCAAGCGATGCGCCGTGTGTACTGTTTCCTTCTCGCGCGCTCAACCCAGCGGCGCGCGCAGGATTGTCGCTGACGACCGGTTCTTCACTATAGCTGGGGATTTGGCAGCCTGGAAGGCTGGGGATGGGATATTTTGGCAGGATCTGAGGTATCAAGAAGATGGATCGTTTTATCCTGTGCAGAAGGTGCCCCTGTTTCTGGAGGACCGGGTGCTAGGGTTGCTGTTGAGTGCGGATGGGTATTTACTCGTCAGGACGCAGAGCTTGCCGTTGGAGTTTAGGTACGTGGCCTTAATGAGTGATTGTTGGGGAAGGATTCTGATGAGAATAGAGATCAGTTCTTCTGCTTAGCTACAGGAAAAGAAATGTGGTCGCGCCGCGGGGATATCAATTCCCTGCCGTGGAGCCATGATTCCGCAGCAGACGGGCCTATTGCGATAGGGAAAGAGAAAGTCTACTACGCTACACCTCGGACCATATTCGCACTCGACAGACAGACAGGCAGCCTGATATACCAAGCTCCCCTGGACGACGCTCTATCCCCGTACGTCTGGCACGAAGCGAGTACATTATTCCCCCTCGGCGAGGCCCAGAAGACGCTCTCGCGGAAGTATACCGCTCTCCTCGAGATCAAAAGCAAGGAGGTTATTGTAGGTCTTGTCTTTGGGACAGATCGTTACTACGACTCGATTCCTAGGGAGAGCGGGACGTATCCGCGCCCGGCGCATGGGTTGCGCGTTGTCAATGGCGACGATGGACGAGTCCTGCAAACAATTTCGCTGGCTGGTAGAGAGTGCAAGGTCTCGTTTCTGATGACGCCGGCAAATCCGGCTGAGGAGTTCTGTGTGGTGAGTATCCCTGGGTGGCCGCCGGCGCTCCAAATGGAGAGATACACGGTTGGAGAAGACGGGCTGTTCCAGCACAGCGGATGCGAGATGTTGATGGAAGCGCGCGAGGGACACTTTTACGAGCATGAGTATTGCTGTGCAGTTGATCCGTTCCGGCAGGTCTTTGCTCGTACCTTTGGTGGTCTTGGGCCTTCGCTTGGGAGATTCACGCCGGTGCCCACTGGATGGTGGTGGATGGAGATCATCGCGGCGATGAAAGTACCTGGGGGGCAGATAGACGTCTACTATGATGAACATTCCAAAGAGCTGACTCTTTTTGCAGGGAGGGAGGAAAGGGAGCTATTTGCGCCGTATACAAACCCTGGTATGCCCGACTATCACTGGCTGCATTTTGTAGATGGGAATAGACTTGTCTTGGAGATTGCGAGGCGGATTCTTCGTCCATCTTGGGCGCAGGCTACGAGGCCGATCAAGACTGAAAGGGAGTTTTTTGTCTTTGATTTTGGGTATAGACCTGGCGGGTTGAGGGTGGACGAGCTGGAGTATCAGAGGATGCAGTATGAAGGGTGAGGACCCGCAATACTATTCTGACGCAGATATATCTGAGCTTAAAGTGCTCAGGTTCAAAGATAGTTTAGTGAGTCAGAGCACTAGTTTAGTGCTGATAGTGGACCGGATATACAAGTATCAGGGGTCCTGTCGGCCTGCCAATGTACCTTGCAGGTGTACCTTGCAGGAAGGACAGTGTAGATCGTTACTTTAACACGAGAGTCTAGATAAGTTCGAGACTTGGAATAGCTAGGTCATAACAAGAAGGTAGAAAAAAACCTCTAATATTGAATGGTGAGCTCCTGCAGCTGCTTGAAAGCCGACGTCGAGAAACTCCGATGCAATGACCACGAGCGTCTTCCGACCACGTCAAACTTCGGCCGGTCATCACATGAGAAACGTCAGTTTGACTTTCTTGCAGGATTCAAGGGGTTTCATTGACTATCTGTGGAGTCTAACTGGAGTGCATTATGGAGTTGTGATTGCATACACATGAGAAACACCCTGCCTTATTATGTAGTGCAAGAAGCCCTAAGGTAATGTGTGCTATTAGCCTGCAACAACTGCAATAAATGCTTGCACTCTATTGTAAAGCCGCCGTGGTATCGCGTCCAAGTGACTCCTGCAATAGGTCTGTCCCCGCAGACATTGTCGTAGTAGTACCAGAGCAAAAGTGCGAGTAGCCTGCGTAGTTTGGGGATGGCATCTGCTGCAATAGTATAATAGATGAGAAAGAGCGCGAGGGGTTGCAGCTGTTCACTGAGGTGGATATGGCGCATATTGCCGGTCAGCATGGCCATGTTCGCTACGTGATGGAGAAGATGGCTCGTAAGAGTTGGACTGCTTGGTTGGTGATGCGCATCTTCTACTGGGAGTTCAGCAGGAATTTGCCTGGTAACACTATCGCTGGATGATGTTAATGAATTTGGCCTGTTCCATATGAGTCTTCTGGTCGGCGGCCGATGCTCAGATATATCTTAGCGAACCTTCGAGCGTCTTGCTGTAAATAGGAATAGTGTCTTTTAACTTGCGATTAGTGTATCTGCGCAATATTTATATTTCAATTTTTATCGTTGCTGTTTAACTGGTATGCTGTTGTGCTTCGACTGCTTCATATTTGTGTAGTGACTATTGGAGGTTTAGAGCTGTCATCAGAGGTTAATACTAGATAGAAAAAGATAATTTCTGTGAATATAACTTGGTTAAAAGTGATTGCCACCACACAAGAGCCCGGTTGGTCTAGTGGTATGATTCTCGCTTTGGGAGCTTACAACTTCTAATCTGCGAGAGGTCCCCGGTTCGAACCCGGGTCCGGGCCTCTACTTTTTTTTCTTTCAAAACATGTGCCAGCAGTCATTATTATTATTGCTTTGGTTTTCTTTTCTTTTCTTTTTTGATGTATTTACTTCTGTGTTCTAACGGTTTGGGGTGATGGTGTGTTGACCTTCCAGCTCGGCCTTGTTGAGCCATGTCAAAATATAAATATCGCGTATAGGCGGAGAGTGATGCATAAGGTGAGAGAAGGTGTCACTAAGCGGAATCGCGAGATGAGGTGTTGATTGATATATTTATAATATTGAGTCGACCAGCTGTTGTTATATTACGGAGAAGATACATCGTCTATTCCTGATAGATAGAAGATGCATCACTCGTGCCCTCTTTGATTCCTAGAACCGATTCGGACAATCCTCGCACAATGCCTCTGTAGCCGTTGCTAGTGTAGAGTTATAATAGTAGATGGCATTGATGGGATAAAATAATATCATTTTCGCTATCTTGCTAACTCACTTACCTTCTTCATCTGTCTCATGCTCACCTAAACTATTTTAGACGGCATCTTATCCAGCCTGCTAGATTAGAGTCCTGCTTCGTAACTTCACTGTTTTTTCTTGTGAATTTTCCACATCGCGTCGGCATCTACATTGTCAACCCAAGCCCATAAGCATAGAAAGGTACATACCAGGATGGATCTCGACGCCCTCAATATCCCTCCTCTTCTCCGCCTTACTCGCCGTATCAACCCCAAACACCTCATCCCGTTTCTTCACCAACTCCGGCAATCCCCCTTTTACTGCATCTTTTACTCGATTCTCATCCGTAAAACTCAGCATCAGCTTCGGCTCCCCCAGCGGCACCGGATCGCCCCGATCAACCTGCCACAGATGATACGTCTTGCCGTACAACGGAATCACCTCGCGCATCTCGCTCTTCTCCGCGACTTCCCACGCCGCATTGGGCATCCCGCGGGGTGTCGGCATAATCAGCATCCCTGATTTCACTTCGTATTCATGGCTGTGCCACAGCTTGCGCTCTTCGGTGGGGAGTGTCTCGTACACCCGGGGCGAAATCATGTATTCGATCCCGATCAGGCGCGCATTTTTGTCTGGCGTTTCGTAGATGAGACATTGGCGGATGTCTATACCAAAAACTATTGTGAGAACTGGACTGGACTTGGAATGTTAAGAGTGGGGCGCACCCTCTGTCAAATGCGTGCAGTAATGGTTCGCCTCCACGCAGCGGGTCGGGTCTTCGGCGTAGACGTGGAAGGCGTGCAGGTGCGCGCAGATCTGGTTGACGGGCGTAAAGTCCTGCGTGGCTTTTGCGCCGGTTTCGAGGACGTGGGATTTGGTGGAGAGGGGGGTTTGCGTGTCTGCTATGTTTTGGGACATTGTACAGTGTTGTTGTTGTGTTGTGGTGTTGTGGTGATGTTAGGGTTTAGACTCGGTCAGTGTTTTCAGTCGACCAACAAGCGCAATTCTGACGTAGATGGAAACGGTGAGAAGATCGCGATGAGTTCCAGGATAGACCAGAGTATTTGATGTTATTCTCCGCTTTGGGTTGTTCTAGAAATGTGAGGCTATTCCAGCAGGATGTCCTCCCTGACGTCATGAGCAGTGACATCGCCATGATTTCATCCGCTACGAATCCTATATAGCTCTCTGAATTTTCGAATCTAGCTATCATTATCACACTCAAGACACTATCTACCTACCTCTTTACACTATTCACATCACTCAATTAAAACAAAATGGTTCAAGACGCTGAAGCCCGCCGCATGGCCACCCGCGCCGAGCAGGACCTCAACTCCTACCAGGCCAAGCAAGGTCTCGGAGCAAAGAGCGACACAGGTATTTCACCCCATATCCTATACTCTTCAAAACACAGGCTAATCAGTGCAGCCGCCGAATCTGGCGTCAACGCCATGGCCGACCGAAAATTCGACCAGCCCACAGGCGTCGCATACGGCCGGGACGCTGTTCCAACAGGGTCAAACCGCAAGCCGATTCCCGAAGAGGAGGGTGGAATTCGAGACGACCGCGGCCGGTAAGTTATCTTTACCTGGAATGAATATATTAGGGGGAGAGGTGCTGACGAGGGCAGACTTGCGCAGGCGCAAGATTACGAGGGCCGGGGTGGACCCGAGGATAAGCATGAGCGGGAGTAAATTTGTTGATATATGATCTGTACTATAATGACAATGCATGTGAAACATGAATAAGTTATGAGTGTTATCGTCCACTGGTCCTGTAGCACAACGCGGAGGAAAGTGATACGGCCAGATATACGGCCATTATTCGTGAACCTCGATAGGAACAGCTTCAGACTCAAACTCCCCTCGCAACGCCCCAGCAAGTCTCTTCAAATCATCGTCCGGAACATCCTCAATCGGATTCTCCCAAACGGCTTGCCACCACCCTTTTGCTCGGATTGTATACTTGTGCCCCGCGAGCAACGGGACTATCGGGAGGGTCACCTCAGCATGCACCTCACCTCCAGGCGGGATCTGGATAAAGTCTTCTTTTGGAGGCGGTAGCTGGCGCGCAAATTTGATGGTGTCTAGCTGGACGACTTCATCGGTGTCTGCGTTGCGAATCTCGAATGGTATGAGGATGTTGGCCTTGGGGTCGAGGGGCGAGTTCCAGGTCAGGATTGTAGCGGGGGACTCGGCGCGATTGACGACCGATAGCTTGATGGAGAGCGGGATTGGCGGGGAGAAAGAGGGAGGCACTGAAGGAGATTGCAGGCGTATTTCGAGGTTTGGAGAGGCTGGGTTAGACATTTTGGTGGAGAGGAGATAGACAATGGCACACAGAGAAACAGACAAGAGGGCAGACAACATCTCGAGGGCTGGACTTCAACTGCGGAGACTGACCCCGCAGTGATATTAGTTATATTAGTGATATTCGCTTAATCGACGAGTTAATCTCCTGATCATCGCTTACAGAAGGCTATCAGGGCATCGTCCATCGGAGGCTGCCGATGTCCCCCTCTATAATGCGTACTCCGTATCCTGACAGGATGGCGCTATCTCTTTTCCGTGAAGATCGGCATCGTTCTTTTCTTCAAGTAGATCATGCCAATCACACAATATACGGCGGATTTGTCGGGCTAGAATGGTGTTTCAGCTCTTGGGTTGCATTCTTGGCTTGCCCAGGCGCTACGGAGTGCGATATTAATTGTGTCTTGGAGACAAGGCAAGCATTGTGGCGGCTTACTTAATTCTTCAGCTGATGTACAGAATAACGCCTGAGTCTGATTGAGTGTGTACATTTTGTATAAGGGTGATATTGTATAAAAGTGGTAGGTGAAAGAAGTGTTATGAACATACCCCGGATCACCAACATCTCATCAGATCTCCAAGATCACAAGCACAAGCACAACACAAGCACAATTAGCCTGATAAGACTCGCGCGATGCTACACTGCATTCCCTGCAGAAGAACTAGTCCCTCGCCAAGGGTGATGCCAACTCTAGAGACACTATCAGGAACGCTTGTCCTATCAAACCCCCGCGCTGCTGTCCCTCCACGACGTGACTTTCTTCGACTTCGTTTCTAGAATCCTCCAGACTGCCTGGCGCAGGGGTTCACTGATAACAAGGCGCTTCCTGCCGCCGGGGTTGCATATCCTGCATTGATGGCTTCGGCCAACGGCCCTAATCCGGTATGGTAGTAGGTTCAGGGTCCGCGAATGGGTGTGATTTGGATAGCTTCATGTATACTCAGAACGACAAGCGTACCTTGGCGTCTGCGGGGTGGTCGTGGGATGTTACCTTCTGCTTTTGTAGAGATAATGGCATTGCTATCTAGTCGAAGGTATGGTGCATGGGATGGACGAGTATAGGAGGGAAGAAGTATAAAAACCTCGACGATTCCATTGAAAGTGTCCATCATCAGCAGCATCAGCATCAGAACAGTTCAACAGCTCTCTTCAAGCCTTCAGAATGCGTTTCATCACTCCCGTTGCCCTCGTGGCTCTCCTCCAGACGGCCAATGCCTCTCCCCTGACCAAGGACACCACCTCTGGCCTGCAGGTCACTCTCTCCCAGGTCGACAACACTCGCATCAAGGCTGTTGTCGAGAACGTCGGCGCTGAAGAGGTCACCTTTGTGCGCCACAACTTCTTCATGGACACTGCTCCCGTCAAGAAGGTCTCCATCTTCCGCAACAGTCTGTCCCCCGTCCCATCATCCTAGTCCACCCTAAACTAACAGACCCAGACGACGAGGTCGAATTCCAGGGCGTCAAGCTCCGCATCAAGACCACCGACCTCGACGAGCAGAGCCTGACCTCGCTCGCCCCCGGCGCCGTCCTCGAAGACGAATTCGACATCGCCTCCACCAGCGACCTCTCCTCCGGCGGCCCCGTCACCCTGCGCTCGTCTGGCTTCGTGCCCCTCGTCTCCAACAACACCGTGTCGGGCTCTCTGAAATACACCTCCAACGACCTCACCATCGACGTCGACGGCGCCAAGGCCGCAAAGGTCACCCACATCGGCAACGAGCTCGCCAAGCGCACAAAGGTCACCTCGTGCTCGGGCTCCCGCGCCACGGCCCTCCAGCGAGCCCTCAGCAACGCTGCCTCGCTCGCCAGCGCCGCCGCCTCGGCAGCCAGCAGCGGCAGCTCGTCTAGGTTCTCGACCTTCTTCAAGACAACCTCCTCCTCGACCCGCAGCACCGTCGCTGCTCGTCTCAGGGCCGTCGCTTCCGAGGCTAGCTCCACCTCCAGCGGCTCGACATCTTACTACTGCTCCGACCCCTACGGATACTGCGAGAGCAATGTCCTTGCCTGGACTCTGCCCTCGTACAACATCATTGCTAACTGCGACATCTACTACACGTATCTCCCGGCCTTGGCTAGCTCGTGCTATGACCAGGACCAGGCTACCACCTCGCTCCATGAGTTCACCCACGCGCCTGGTGTCTACTCTCCTGGTACTGATGACTTGGGATACGGATACTCTGCTGCTACTGCCTTGAGTGCCAGCCAGGCCTTGAACAACGCTGATTCCTATGCGCTGTTTGCTAACGGTATGTGCTTCTTGATTGGGTGAATGATTTGTGCTAATTGTGCAGCTGTCTACCTCGGCTGCTAGAATGAGTCGATGAGATGGATGCGATCTGCTCTTAGAGCAGGAGGTGGACGTGATCAGCTGGGGAAGTTGGATTGTTGACTGAGTAGTTGCAGTTTTGATGTTGATGTTGATGTCGAATCGTTCTTGTGAAAGAGATTGGCTACTAGTTTCTTACGGCAGAACGACTATAGTAATCAATTGAATGATGCGTATATTGATATTCGAAACTAGGCAACACCAGCTTATGCATCGATAAAGCCCTGTAGAGGCTTCGGCCACCAAACCATTGCCCATAAGCGGACTCCCGGTCCTCCAACCTGCATTGTTCCATCTGCCGCCGCCTGTCCTTTGCCTATTGTAATTTCCTCGACGATTTCGAATCCAAGAGACTGATACAAGTCGCGAGAGTGCTCTGTTGTTGCTTCCAACCATACCGGGACCTCGGCGCACCACGCGGTTTCCTGGACGTTCTCGATCAAGGCTCTTGCTAGGCCTAGAGAATTAACACCTTCCATACATTCATGAATCACTCACCCTGTCCTTGATACTGGTACTCCGTCCCAAGCGCAAAGATATAGTAGTGTTCCTGACGCTGAAGCACCCTCTTCTTCAGCGCATTCGCCGGCCGACTATAATCTCCAAGCCTTCGCTGTCCAGTCAGTCTTGTATCTCAACCTCGTTATCACTCACAATGCATCCTGCAACGCCAATCTTCCAAAGAACTCCCAGAAGCCCAACCGCAGACGGAATTATGCTCCACAGACTATCGACCGATCTCCCAGGCGGCAGAACCACAGCGACAGACTTCCACGACCCGGCCTCGAGAATCGCGCCGCCATTGAGAAGCGCTGCTCGACAGAGACCGTGCCAGTATGGTTGGAGAAGGGCTTGATATTCTTCGTCGGACAGGTTGCAGAGCATGTATCGCAGGCCGGGGTCTCGGTCGAAGACGCGGCCGAGGAGGTTCGATGCGGGATTGAGGTTTTCTGCTGGTCAGATTGGTAATTCGAGAGGTAGAATACTTACCCCAGTATCCAACGGATATTGGAGCGGGCATTTCGACGCGTGATCAGGGGCAAGGTATGAATATCCGATGTTGTTCTTAAGGTTATCGTTTGAGTTGGATGTTTGGCTTCTATGGAAGGAGCCACCTCCTGGGTACCTTGCTTCAACATGGCATATCTGTTATACGACAAGAGTCGATTGGTACCTGTCTTCGTCGGTCATCGCTTGATCGGTTGCTATGCGGTTGGATCTGGTGCCAGAACGCGTCGAAACGGCAGGGTACTTGGATTTGTTTGGATCTTCGCGTGGATTA
Organism: Aspergillus sp. P7301S-1; assembly: GCA_037042525.1. Taxonomy (NCBI): domain Eukaryota; kingdom Fungi; phylum Ascomycota; class Eurotiomycetes; order Eurotiales; family Aspergillaceae; genus Aspergillus; species Aspergillus sp. P7301S-1. The sequence continues at coordinate 4,861 of JAXQKN010000161.1, read as the reverse complement.
TCAAATTTGGAGGATCTTGCTCAGGATGTCAACACAATGTTATTCACAACAACACGGGGGTCAATGTCTGGCAACTCGTCTCAAATACATTCGAAAGACAGGCATTGAAACTTATTTCGGATCTACGAATGGGATGAGATTATCTCAAGCATATGCTAGCTACTAGTACTGTTCCTTGACAGGTACCATGTCTTCAACTGCAAAGGGACTTCCATGACTTCCACTGGCTTGATACTGAAGGTCGGTGAGGTCTAGACAATCAATGTGCTCATTAATTAAAATGAGGTTGTTTTGCTGGAGAACTTGATCTTTCCATTCATTCACTGTTCGCCTACAAGCCCTAATCCTCACCTCATGGCCCACAAACATGTTGATTCACTCTGCCAGCGACGTAAATGAGAAGAGTTTGATCTCAGTGAACGAAGTTATAATCGAGATATGGCTATATCAACCTCAAATTCCATCGCCTCTCCTCTTCTCACCTCCTCAACCTTCTATCCTACTCATCTGCACTCTATCCATCCATCTGAACCAGCAAAATGGCTTCCATCGACAACCCCGACCTCCAGGTCAACACCATGGGACTCGACACCCTCCCAGTTGAGCTGCTGGAGATGATAGGCAAAGCTCTCATCGGTGACTCGGCCAGCATGTCCAAGTTTGCTCGCTCGTGCCGCAAAACCTACCTGGCAATGATTCCTATCTTGAACCAGGCGGTCGTGCTACGCAGCCAGGATGACATTCCCTGGAGGATGATGCTGGCTCGCTTCCCCAATGTGGCTGGCAAGCTAGAGTCTCTGACCCTGCACTTTCACTCGACTCCTGTGGTTGATGCTACATACTATCCCCTTGTCACCAATTTCACCCCTTTGTTGGCTCAGTTCAACAGCCTGCAGACTCTGACCATCAAGGGCTGTGGATGGAACCGGCCTATGAACCCCAACCCCCGTAACCGCGTCCTATTCCAGGATGTGTTCCGCCAGTCTGCCAATGGCACCGTCTTGCCCAAGCTCGAGACCTGTAAGTCTGCTGACTCTGCTATGCCCTGTCCAAAATCTAACTGTTTAGTAAACCTGAGCATAGGGGACCATCACGTCTGGCGCTGCGATATCGACGCAATCCTCAATCATCCTCGCTTGAAGACGCTGTCGATTCTCGGAGCGAAGATCTACTGCAATGTCGACCTGCTGCCTCCCAAGCGCTCCACCCCCCTTGAGGAACTCACCCTGCTGTGCTGCACCGTCTCCCCGGCTACCATGACCAGTCTCCTATCCGCACCCAAGGCGCTCACTCGGCTGACTTACAAGGGGTTCCCACGGGTTGGCTGGACTGCATACGGCAATTTCGAAGCAGATTCATACATCGAGGCATTCAAACAGCACAAGGAATCGATCCAGTATATGGATTTTGATATTTTCGAGACAGCCGGGTTCTACGATTCCCCCGTCGATCTGTTCATGTTTACTGCTCTCGAGGACTTGACAATTAGGCCGGAGCTGCTCTACGGAACTTGTCCCCTCGATCCTCCAGCAGGTCACTGCCTCTTGCCGTCCAGCCTCCGCCATCTCACTTGCTGGTGGGTCCATCCACGCGCCTTTTCCTCGTTCCAGGGAAATATTGCCAGTCACATTCGCGGCTGGGTCAGCCATGGTGGCTTGCCCAACTTCCGCACTCTGACGCTCGAGACTCCCCTTCCGACGACTACCGGCTGGCCGCGCTTGGAGACCTGGCTGACCGTCTCGTGGAAGAAGCTCCGTCGTGGTCAATTCTTTCCTCTCCTGTGCCACTGCTGCCATTATCGTGTCTGAGCTGGGTGAGTGGGATACATGGTTAGCTTGCTGTCACCGTATTGTTCTGTTCTGGGCATTCTTGCTGGGGAATCTTATTGAAGGGATTACTGGTCTATTGGAGTTGTCTCGCTCAGCGTATTGGATCTACTGAATGGCGTCTTGGAACGTATTGGCGTTGACTGGAGATACTGAATGGACTCGTGACTGTAAATTAGAATCAGAATGAATTGAATCTACACTGGAAATAGACACGCCCTCTTCGTAATTCTTTCATGGACCCAGTACTGTAATTCCGCCAGCCTCGACATGGTGAATGAAGCTGACAACAGATTTCAAAAATTTCAATCTCATTAACCTATATCAGATGTCATCTCAGCTATATCTTCTTTCGTAGACCAGGAACGTCAGGCACAGACTTCTTGAAGGACACCTCAAACTATTCACTCCTTACAGCTTGTCCACATTCACCAGGTATCTACAGAAGTGCCGTTAGAATCTCACTGACTGTCATTCTGACAACTAATTGCGGTTCTTATGAACGTCCTCATGCTATGCCTCTGGCTGCAGATGTCTACATCCCTCTCTTATAAATAACCCACCATCGTAGCCAACGACTACCTCCCTTCCCGTTTGTAGTCATTTAAACCTTGACATGCAATCTCGTCCTCGACCGAGAACGCTCCATCATCATCAGCCGATCTGGCAGTGAATGGCCTGTAGACAAGACAATTCACTTCATTTCGTGCTTTTGTCTCCACCCACTGACAACATGTCTTGCTTGAGCTCTTCAATTCACTGCAGAAGTGATTTTTGGTTGTAAGATGAGTCTTAGGATGGCCTTATATTCTTTTCTTTTACCTCTTGGATCTTCTATTACTTCTTCTATCATCTCTTCTCTCATCTACTCAATGCCTGTCTGATCTGTAACATCAAGATGCCTCCCCCGCCAGTCCGTCTCCACGCAAGCGATGGAGGACCTCCCCGCGAGTCCTTCCACCTCCCCAACCTCCCCCATGCAATCCTCAACCGCATCCTCTCCCACCTCGACAAACCAACCCTCTACCAGGTCATCCGCACCAACCGCAGGCTCTTCAATAGCGGCATACCCCATCTCTACCGCAAGCTCATACTGAGGTCCAGAAACACTCGCAATCTTGCAGCTCTGCGGCGCCGTTCTCTCCTCCGGGACTTCGTCCACGTCGTCATCGTGCATGAGCACCTTATCATGGATACGCAGTTCATGGAGTTCGTTGCGGCGGAGATATCTCACTTGCCGAACTTGAAGCACCTCTGTGTTAAGGCGGCGTTTTCGATGTTCTACGTTAATCCTGGTAGACACTATGTGCTTCTGGGGGATGCTCTGCAGGCACGGCCTCTGAGAAACTTGCAATCTTGTATGTCCTATTTCTCTGTTTACTTAACTGCAAGTCAGCAGCTGACTATCTCTTCTAGTGGAACTCGGCCTCTCCAGCGATCTTCCGTGGGATATTGGCGCGCGCGAAGTCATCTTCACCCATCCGTCTCTTAAATCCGTCTCGATCACCGGAATGAAGATGCACGACTTTCGTACATTCAAGTCTGAAATGGCACGCACCAGCCCAATCCAGTACCTCCGTCTTCTATGCTGCGATATCTCCCCGCGGGCCCTACGCAAAATCATGGCTTGTCCAGAAGGCCTGCGCGAGCTCATCTTCACCGGCGGCAGACAGCACGGACTCCCCGAATTCACCACCACCGCATACACATCGTACATCCAGGCACTGCACCAGCAGGCCCGCACGCTGCAGAAGCTGCATATCGGGTTCTGGATGGTGCAGTCTGCCCCGACAGGCGCACAGGCGCTCGACTTTTCGCCGTTCCTTAACCTCCGCGACCTCGTGCTGATCCCGTCCTTTGCACCCCCTGAAGACGGCCGCGGCCAGCCCGTCAACCTCGCGGGGCTTTCGTCCGTCACGTCGCTCCCGAGGTCGCTTGTGCGGTTTACCCTAATGCATGTCATTCCGGGGGCTGTTGCCGTCGCTGAAGAGGAGTTTATCCGGCAGCTGGTGATCATCTGGCGCGCCCCGGGCCGTCTCCTGCCTAATCTTCGATTCATAGTCTTTGAAACGCCAAAGCATTTCGGGTTCCAGGACAACTATCCGCTTCCGACTGAGTGCGTGCGCTTTGAGGGCAGGGTTCAGGTTACTCGGACGAGGACTGAACTGGTCAAAGCATGGCCGTTTGCGTGTTATTGTTGCCATTTTGATACTGGTGTTAGGGTTGTTGACGGCGTGCGAGTCGGGACGTGCCCTGGCTACCATGCTTTGGATGGACTGTGGAGGCATGTCAATGTGGTGCTGGGGGACAACAACGGGGGAACTGGACAATAGGCAGCTGTATTACTTGTCAACTGTATCATATCTATCTAGGTAAAAGCTTCAATCACGCTGCGTGGCTGGCTGTATTTCCCAATAGGCACGTACTCGACCTCGTCAAAGCCCATCGACGCTGGTCCTCCAACCTCCATTCCTCGTTTCGTATCAGTCCATCGTGGAGAGGCAGCAATGGCAAGAATCAACACCCTGAGGCCGTACTTGTATTCCGGCGTGCCCAGTCCAGCGCCAGTCTCTGCATCCAGCACGGCAATCAAGTCCGGCACCGACGCGAGCATCTTCTTCTCTCCATTCTTCAGCCGCGCCTCAACATACGCATTCTCGTTTTTGAACGGCACATTCAACACAGCTGGCGTCCCATCGGGCAAATGTCCATCTATCTCCAAGACACCGTATGTATGCCCTGTTTTCAACACCCGTTCTACATTGACGACTTTCCCCTCGCCCAACACCCTCGCACTCTCAGGCCCTCCAACCTCATCGATAACTCTCCTCGCCCGCTCCCCAATCGTCTTCTCCAGCGAAATCGCCCTCCCAATCCACCACGCCAGCGACACCGTATTCGTAACCGCCTGCTCCCTCACTACACCCGCAGTCTTCGGCGCCCCCGCGCTCCCAGCCCGACACCCCATCTCCACGCACGACGCCCGCAGAATCTTATCCACCAGCCGATCCGTCCGCGACCTCGTCATCGTCACG